>VYZS01005682.1:0-25011 GCA_013400695.1 Neodrepanis coruscans | reverse complement strand
GGCCTCCTCTGGACTTGCATCAGCAGGTCCTAATCCTTAATCCTTAACCTTTAACTCGATCTCTCAAATGAACTCTATCTTAAAACTACTTTTTCTTTCCACTGTCTGAAATGAATCTCAAGGTGATGAACAGAGACAATGACAATCAGGTTGTTTCTTCAGTTTTGTCTCATTCTTTATGACCTGGCTTTAAATTACCAGAAATGAATACTTGAATTTCTAACAAGGAAGGCAGAAGTGGGAAGAATTTTTTTTCTGACCCTTCAAATAAAACTTGAAAAAATAGCTTTAAAATAATTGAATGGAAAACAATTGCTGAGAGTGAACATCTGAAATATGGAGAAGGCGGATAAGCAATCAAACAAACCAAAAGAAGAAAGGAAAAAAAACCTCCACACTGCATTTTCTCCAGGGCTGACCCTTCAAATTGTTGAGAGATGAGAATGTAAAATAAATGAAATTAAAACCTTTTTTTCACCTTAATTACTCTTTCAAAAGTAGGTGAAAGAATATTTGAAAAAAAAAAGTACAAACTTCACATTGAAACATTCAAAAGCTCATGAACAGAATGGTTGGGGTCCTTTAAAAGATTCCACATTTGGACTTGCCATTTGAAAAAATCCCAACCAACAGGTAAAAAGCCCCCTCCTGCCTCTCCTCTGTGTGAGCTGCAGTTGGGCAGGGACCTCTGGAGATCACCCAGTCCAACCCCCTGTCAAAGCAGGGCCACCTGGAAGAGGTGACACAGGAATCTGTCCAGGTGGGTTTGGAATGTCTCCAGAGAGGGAGACTCCACAAAATCCCTGGGCAGCTTTTTATCGTGGTTAAAAGAACACCTCCTTATCTCCCATCACCAACCCCTCCCTCCTTGCTGTGAATAACCTGCACTCACATGACACTCAGGGTCACAATCTCCATGTCATCTTCAACACCTACATCTCCTTCACACCAAACACCCATATCTGGATTGTTGCCAAATCTGGTAGATTCTTGACTGTAATTCCTTCAAAATCTCCTGCCATCCCTTCCTGCTGAAACACCTGTTTCTGAGTTAGCTTATCTCAGCCTTTATAAACTTCACTGGCTTTCACAGTATTGTGCAAGGTCTATTCAAAATGCTGCCTATAAAATTCTTCTTCTGTAGTCACAGAATCATTAAGGTTGAAAAATATCACTGAGTCCTTTGACCAATCACCACCATGGCACTGTCCAGTCATTTCTTGGACACCTCCAGGGATGGTGACTCCAGGGACTTCTAGTGTTTAACCACCTGCTGTTTTACCATGATTTCACATTTGTCCTTACCAATCTCAGCAGATCTGAAGATCTTCACCTTCTCCTTTCTTGCTCCTGCCTCTCCTGAACACTGAGGGTTGGCCAGTCCAGCTCACACCTCTCAATCCACAGAGAAAGTGCTTCGGTACTGGAATAAAAGACAAATGAAAAGTTTAGGGAGAGATTTAGTCCTTTGTGCTGCCTCCCTTCCCTGGCCTCATATCCATCCTAAAAACATAGATCTTCTAAACCACATAGGAGTTAATGCAAAGTTTATATAACATCACAGATGATCACTCAGCTCTTCAATACCACCATTTCCCAGCTTACATCTGATCCTGACCTGGATTCAGATGTGAACACTCTTCCATTTGTCCTGTCTCTCACTCAAAGGCAGATGTGATAAGAAATACCAAGATTATTTATTAAGAAGCTTTGCATGCCTTTGAGGAAGCTTAAAGTGATAGTGTGTTGAAATTGATAAGTGAATTGCCAACAAAATGGGAATAGGTCTGGAAAAGTACTGCAACATACATCTGGAATTATCTCTGCTGGGTTTTTTTTTTTCCCATGGATTGGCCAAGTGCCATGTTTACCTGACTCCAACATTCACATTGCCTGCACTTTCATGGCAGGGGCATCTGCCAAATGTGCTTGTGGGGCTGCTGAGGTGGCTGTGGAGGGCAAGTCAGAACCACCTCCCTGAGAGGCCTCATGGCCAGATCTCAGTGACATGAGATTGGCTTGTGCAGTCAGGAAACGAGGATGACACCAGGTGACTAAACCTGGTCATGGGTCGCAGAAAGAATGCAAAATGCAAAAGAAACCTGTGAGCAGTTGGTGTGGGACAATTCCAAACGATTTTTGATGCAGCTGTGAATTCTCACAAGCAGAACAAAAAAAATTAGTTCTACCAAACTGCTGCAATTTATTGAAGCAAGTGTAGTGGCTCTCAGTGCCTGTGTTTGGGAAACATCTCATTATTCTTAGGTGCACCTGTAGTACCAAAAGTTAAAGTAAATATGTGTCTTTCTAGTAACTCTAGATCAAATATGCTACATTTAAAATCACAGAAGCATTTATGTTGGAAATGCCCTCTGAGATTGAGTCCAACATTCCCCAGCATTGCCAAGGCCACCACTAACCCATGTCCCCAAGTGCAACATCCACAGGGCTTTTAAATCCCTCCAGGGATAGGGACTACACCACTGTCCTGGGCAGGCTTTTCTAATGCCTGACCACCTTTTCTATGAATAATTTTTTCCTAATAGCCAATCTAAACTTCCTCTGGCACGGCTTGAAGAAATTTCTTTGTCCTGTTCCTTGTTCTCTGGGAGTAAAGCCTGACCCAGCCTGGTTCCACCCTCCTGTCAGGGATTTGGAGAGTGAGAAGTTCCCCCCAGGCTGAGCCCCCCCAGCTCCATCAGCTTCTTGTCATCAGACTTGTGCTCCAGCCCCTTCACCAACTTAGAACTCTGCAGGTTCTTTTTATTTCCTGCCAGAGTCCCATTGCTTTCTGGGCTCTGGGGTCTGCTCTGCATTTCTGTCACTCCCAGTACAACCCACCACAGCAGCTGGAGGTCAAATGGAGGTACATGTGAATCCATCAGGCAGCAAAGAATCCATTCCTTGTGGATTTACTGACAGCTTTACTGACCCTGCTAAGAAGTCTAAAAACCCCACATTTGTTTAAAGAGAAAAACTGGCACAACACAGCTCTGGAAAGTGCATCAGGTCTGTTGAGTAAGCAGGAATCATCTCTACAGATTTATTGCTGCCTGGATTCCAGCAGTGCTCCCAGGCTGCTGTGAGATGGCTGCTGGTAAATGCACAGGTTGGGACATCAGCTCTGCCAGCCAGCACGGGCCCAGGCTTGCTGTCAGGAACAGACCTGCCCACCCCCATGCTGTGAGCAGGCATGTGAGCACAGGGAGGTCACCTCTGCTCCCTGGGTGCTGTAATGTGAGACAGCCTCTCTCAGCTGGGTAACATCCAGCTTGTCCTGCACATGTCATCACCAAAACTCAGAATGGTTGGGGTTGGAAGGGACCTTAAAGATCATCCAGTTCTACCCCCTTGCCATGGGCAAGGACACCTTCCACTATCCCAGGTTGCTCCAAGCCCTGTCCAGCCTGGCCTTGGACACTGCCAGGGATGGGGCAGCCACAGCTTCTCTGGACAACCTGTGCCCCACGCTCCCAGCCAAGAATTCCTTCCCAATATCCCATCTCTCCCTGCCCTCTGGCAGTGGGAAGCCATTCCCTGTGTCCTGTCCCTCCAGCCCTTGTCCCAAGTCCCTCTCCATCTCTCCTGGAGCCCCTTTAGGGTCTGGAAGGGGCCCTCAGGTCTCTCCCAAAGCCTTCTCTTCTCCAGGCTATCCAAGTTATCCATTTTCCAAGCCTGGTTCTTTCTGTGCATATTTTGGATGCTGAGTCCCAGCTGAAGCCCAGAACATGGCACAGAGAGTGGGTGGAAAAAACCAGGTAGCTTGGGGAGCCTTCAGGGCTTGGACTCTCTCCATCTCAGAGCTGTGGAGACACAAACCGAGGTGACAGTCCCAGAATCACAGCATGGTTTGGGTTGGAAGAGACCTTAAAGATCATCCAGTTCCAACTCCTACCATGGGAAGGGACACCTTCCACTAGTCCAGGTTGCTCCAAACCCTTTGCAACCTGGCCTTGGACACTTCCAGATTTGGGGAAGGCCCAAACTCTCCAGTTTCTAGGTCATCAGATGGAAGAGAGAGACAAAAGCTAAAAAGAAAACCAAGGTTCTGACAGATCAAGTGACTTGCTTGATACCACTTCCTTAGGCATTGGGACAGCACTTGGAACACAACCTTTGTCTCCTTGGCCCTGATACAGTGACTAACAATTCTTCACTAAAGCAAAGAGAAAGGAGCAAAGGCAATGTCAGACACAAGTGCACTTTTGTGGGAGAGTTGCTCTGAAACAAATATGGGAGGATTTGCACTCTCCATGGCCCACCTTCCCTGCTAAGCCCTTAAGCACACACAGGATCCTTCTCATGCAATCCAGGGCACCAACATCAGCAGAAGCACCTAAAAAAGCAAGGCAACCAACTTAACTCCCATGCCCTGCAGGAGGAGGAAGACTGAGGGTAACATTGGACAACCACAAGCCTGCAGGATGCCGACAATTTGGAGAGGTTTTGGAGAAAAGCAACGGAATGATTGAGTGGTTGGCGAGATGAAGGAGGGAGGAAAAAAAAAAAATATTGAAAGCACTAAATATACATTGCCTGGCCAACTAATACCCCAGGGAAAATAAAAGAGCTGGCAGGCAGGAGGGAGCCAAGAGCCAAGGAAGAAGTAGGATCTCCATTGTCAAGAGCTCTCAGCCCTTGTAAGTGAACAATGAGCAATGGCTGTGTGTGGTGAGCCAGGAGATAAGTCAGGCTGAGGGGAAGCTGAGGAGTGTGGGCACTGCACAAAGAGATGAAATCAGGTCCTTTGGGAAACAACATTTCTGGCACCAGCTGCACCTGGCTCTTGGTTTTTCTCCTGTGTTTTCCATTCTATACATGGTCAAAATGGTGAGGCACTAATTCCTCTTCCCCAGGCGTGCAGAGGAACAGTTTAATGTGGAGCAAGAGGGTAAAAATAGATGTGACGGGATAAAACTGAGAAAAGGGCAAGTGAGGTAATTTAGATTAGAATAATCCTCGAGTGAAGTAGTGGAAGCCCCCTCCCACAAGTTATTTAAATCTAGATGGGGTGGGAAAAAAGGTTGTTTTCTTTTTTCCTTGTTTTAAAGGAGAGCAGACTTTGGGGTAAAAGAGTGAGGGGACAAGATTAAGAGATCCAGTGCTTATCTCTCAAAATGATATATTAAAACCACTTAAGCCTTATAAATGTTATTCTATACTTAAATATGTTGTTTGTCCCACTTCTATATTAATGTGCAAAAATTATTAATAGAAATTAGTAATTACTAATCACAATTAGTAACTGGCAATTGATAGTAATGAAATTCACCTATTGGCCAATGGTTACAAGGAGATAAATAGAGAAGAGCAAGAAGAGAAGAGAAAGAGAAGAGAAGAGAAGAGAAGAGAAAAGAGAGAAGAGAGAAGAGAGAAGAGAGAAGAGAGAAGAGAGAAGAGAGAAGAGAGAAGAGAGAAGAGAGAAGAGAGAAGAGAGAAGAGAGAAGAGAAAGACATATTGAAGCTCCAATGGAGAGCCAAGGGAGATCCAATGAAGCAGGAGGAAAAAAAGCCCACAAAGAAAAAACCAGCCAGAGATTATCTTGTGCCCTCAGTTGCTGTAAGGAGCAATTTGGGGCAGCAGAAGATATAGAAGATAAATAGCAATCAATCACCATCACAACCAATAATTCATAGTGATTACAGACAGGCCAAGAGCCTCCTGTAGTTTCAGATGCTCAAAACAAAACACAGATCTTGATCCAAACCCTAGAAGGGTCACAGAGATGCAGATCAAGGCACCAGACAATATTCTTCCACAACAGACAGAGGGGTTTTTAGCAGAGGCAACTGTGTATTGTCAGGTTCCTCTGTTCAAAGGTTCAGTGGGGTGCTGACCTGTGAGCTCCTGGTGAGTTTATGTCAGTACTCACCTTCCCTTCTGCATTAATTCAGCCCCTTCAGATACTTGGTCCTGATATGAGTTTCTTAACATGAATTATAAAGACCATAAATGGAAGAGCAGGACATAGGATGAAATTCAAGGGGTTACATTTGATGATCTAAATGACCTTTATTGTCATCAGCTCTCTTCAGCTCAAGAAAAGAAGTCATTTTTTGATAGTAATTCACTCAAGAACTGTAAAGAGTTAATGACCTGAGGCTTGTGTTAACCAAAAAACCACAAGGCCCCCCTTTTAGCTTGTGCTTAGAGAGACAGAGGGGCTGCCAACAAAAGAAAAAGAAAGGAAAAAAATAAGACTTGTGGTCATTCAGATCTTACAGAGAAAATCAGAGTAGAAATTCTGGGTTAGACTCTGATTGGGGTTGTGGTGACAGTCACATCTCTCCCCCCAGGGACTGGTGTGGGAGCAAGTCTGTGACCAGCCTGGCTGCTTAAAATGGACAGGAGTCCCCTCTCCCTGAACAGGAACATGTATCTTCTTATGGGATTGATCCTCTCAATCTCCTGCTGTCCCTAAATAGCAGCAGAGACTTTAAGTGGCCGCAGCAAGTTATATCAGGAAAACTGGAATCCAGCTCTAGCCAGAAACGAGACCTATTTGCTTGGGAAATGCCTCAAAAAAAGGATGGACCCAGAGCCCACTGCAAAGCCTACCAGGAAAACACAAACACAGCACTTGGAAACCTTCCAGGGATAACATCTGCATTGCTCAAGAGAGCAAAGTACAGCCACCAGCTACGGCTTGTTCCCATCAGCAACCTTCCCCTGGAAGTACAACTCCTATTTGTCACAGGCACCTATTCCTCCCACCTGACCATCAACATCTCAGTTTCCTAGTTAGAAATGTAGAAAAAAAGGATGACAGAACTAGTAAAAAAGGCAATCAATACTAACATCAGATTTCCTGCCTGTCCTCCACACTCCAATATCCGTTTTATTGCTCCTTTTCCCAATACTGATTTAAGTTTACAGAGGGACAGAGAGAGGGAGATTCCACTCACCACACTGAAGGTAATCCAGGTACATTTCTTGGCCCAGGTCAATAATCCATCCCAGGTCAGGCCTTCCTCGAGCACTGACAGTGGAGATCAAAAGCCAAGCAGAGAAATGTTCTGGTTTCCGTTCCTCACCCTCCAAGTGAAGGATGGAGCTCCTCTGCTCACTCCCTGCCTGCACAGGGAGATGGGCCCCCAGCTCCCTTCCTAAAGCTTTACATCTCTCCCCTTCTCTCTGCTTTCCCCTCTGTAAGGTGCTCCCATGCTTCCCCACTTCTCCAGGAAACAAAGAGAACAGGCTCCTCTGCCAAGGGGAGCTGCTTGGAATGGGATTAGGATGAGCAGAAAGGAGCTTACAGCCAAGGCTCCATCTGCAGTGATGATGATTAACTAATGAGGTTTTAAAGAGTTTGTTTCTCTTGCTCCTCAGGCAGCTCTGATGACAGAGAATTTTGCATCACTCTTTGCATTGTGGTCTCTGCTTCTTGCCCAGCTTGACCCAGTGCCTCCTGCTCCTCCTCTGTCCATGAATTCCAGTCAGGAGCTGGAGCACAGGGAAAAAGCTGGCTCCTGCTGGCAAAGGCTTTCGTGCCTTTTCTGATCACAAAGCCCATGTTTTAAGTCTCCAGCCTCTGCTACATAGTAATTAAATCAGATTAAATGATTGCAAAACCTCTTTCAACCTGAAGAAACCCACACGAACAGCAAAAACTCAGAACCCAGGACAAAGTTTTGTATATTCCATCAGGGGATCTTAAAGTGCACCCATAAATTATAAAGGGTGAGAAAAACAACAACTCCAGAGAGGTGAGGGGAAATGTTATTCTGCTTTAATCAGTTGGAAAAGAGGCATCTTTAAATTCTAGCATTTTTTCCACAATCAGACCAGTTGCAGAGCCCAAATCATGGAATATATTGAGCTGGAAGTGACCCACAAGGATCTTCGATGTCTTGATGTTGAGCTCAATGCCCTCACCCCAGGCCAGACTTCATTGCCAAAGACTCCCATCTTTTCTTATATAAAAATGCTGCCTGACTTGCAAAATGAACATCCTCTGCAGTCCTTGCTGATGATCATTCACCCTCAAACTTTCCAGTTTAGGTTCCAGTCCCATTTTCTCCCCCAGGCTTCCAGCATGAGGAGAGGATGGTGCATGGCTGGGACACAGCATGGGTGCAAATACTTGACCAAACATAGGTGTCTACACTACAGTCCCTGTGCCAGCAGCCTGAATTCCCTTCTCAGCATCTTCCTTGGGACTCAAATCCTCACATCCTACAGCTGATGTTAAAAACAGGTTGGTTGATTCACCCTCAGGTTCACCTTCAAGAATTCCTTCGTCCCTGCAGGGAATAAATGAAGTGTGAAATGTTAGCTCAGTTATTGACCTCTGCCTCCCAGACATCTGGAGTTACAGGAGATGGGTGCCCACTCTCAGCCTGCCCAGTCATATATTGCACACCAGGATAAGCACTTCCCAAAATCTTCCTGCATCCTAAAGTGAAAACTAACAGAATAACTCTCATGGAATCCTGGAATGGTTTGGGTTGGAGGGGACTTTAAAGCTCATCTCATTCCAAACCCCTGCCATGGGCAGGGACACTTTCCACCAGACCAGGTCACAAGCCATCAAATAATTGCTACTATTCCTTTGGTGTTGATCAGGAATCTAATTGCAAATGTAATTGCTGCTATGTTTAACCAACAAAAACTTTGGTGATGCTCATATTTTAATCCTCAGTATGAAGTACTCTGGTAACAAGGTCAGATTCCTTCTCACCTTTATTCCTTCTCTCCTTCATCAGCTTCAGCCCAGCTGTGTAGAGCCAGCAAACCTCCAAGAGAGATTCCACATTCTGGGACAACTGAGCCTAAAAACCCTCTGTGAAGTTCTGGGAAATAAGTTAAGTTTGTGCTGAAATTTTACTGCCCTCCTTGGAAGTTGGTATATGCCTATTTTCTTTTAGGGAGGAAAAAATTAAGGAATAAACCTGAAAATCTTGGAATTCCACCCAGGGGAGGACAAATACCTCTGAGCAATCTGCTTTAGAATGTGCTGGGCCATTTTCCAGGCTCTAATGACCATGTCTCCTCTAGGAGAAACAACATCACATGCAAAACACAGTAAAAGCATAGAGAGTTCAATGTCTGAGTGCATACAATGAATCCCATCACCCCACATGAGCTGTGGCCATAAATAAGAAGTCACAGAAATTATTATTTACTTTCAGATGCTTCTGTTTCTTCTACATGAAAGGAAACAGGGAGAGACCTCAGCCAGCTCTGAAATACCCTGCAGGTGACTATTGCCCCACTGAGGCCAGAGGCTGTTTGCAATGCTTTTAAATAGAGGAAAAAAAAACTAATTCTGCATGATTTGCCCAAAATAATACTCCAAAAGACACAGCCACAAGAGCAGTGGTGAAAAAGATTTTCCCTTTGTGTGTTGCCCTCCTTCCTCTGAGGCTTAAGACACGTCAGCAGCTGCAAACAGGTCTGACTTCAACCATGTGAGAGAACCCCACACCTTTCAGGCTGTAACTTCAGGCAGGTGTCATGTTAAATCTCCCAAGGGATTGTTTGCTGTTTATCATCAGAACAGGGGAATCTCTCCAGCTTTACCTTGTGCAATGGCTTCAGCAGTTAAAGCTGCACATGATCAGCTTGACCTTAGGCTGCCGTTGTTGCCTAAGGTTTTTTCCAAAAGAAGATTACACAGAGTGGGGTTTCCAGCACTTTCCTGCTCCAAGATTGTCTCAATAATTAATTGTTTATTGTAATTAATTACATTTTGGCAGCCTTCCTGGCCTATTTTACCTGTAAATCTCTGTGTAGCTTCCAGGCATTAATGTACAGAGACTCACCCACAAAGGTGGCTGAGGATTTTTTTTTTTTTATTAAGTGTTAGGGGAGAATGCAGGGGGGGGAAAAGGCATTTTGGAAAATGTGTCAGGTTTGAAAAAACTCCTGCTGGGAACACTGCTCAAATTCAAGGCTACCACAGTCAAAGCTACAGGGGAGAGAAAACACTCAGGGTGGAAAACTATTAACCCAGATTGAAGCCTTTTTAATAAATTAAAGCTGTAGGTCCCAGCTCCAAAACACAGTGGCTGTTCTGTTCCTGTTTCCTTCTCAAATACAGAGTTCTAAAAGGTCTTGGGCTCAAAAAACCCCAGTGATGATCGACATGGAGAGTGAAAGACAGATGAAACAGTACCCTGAAGGTGACACAGCAACAGGTCATGCAACAAACCCAGGGGTCTCCTTTTTTAATCCTCCTCCTCCATTAACAAATGTTGATTGTCTCTCAACGAGAATTTAGCTGAAGACAAGAGAAATTTGCTGACTGACAGACAGGGAGAGCCTGACTCCCACAAACCCCTCCTTACCTTTAGGTACTATTGGCACCTGTTTCTAATCCATTATTTAAAGGTTTTACGCTTAACAGCTGAAATTGCCAAGGGGTGTCAGGTCTCACTCAGAAAAAAGTGAGTCCAGTACAACTGGGGTGACTGTGGGCAAATTTCTCCCTGTTCACCAGGGAATTTAAGGCAGCACTTTGTTTTCAGGAGGTGCTTGGGCTCCTCCTACATTTTCCTTATTTTACATGGAGTGAAAGGTCCCAGCCTCCCAGAGATATTCACCAGGAATTATTAATCAAGAGTTAATTGTGCTGCCCAGGGGAACAGAGTGAGTGTTGCCCTCCCTGCCTCAGTTATCAGTTTCTCTCAATCAAAATAATTCTCAGAACTAATGACACTCATAACCCCTGTGTGCAGGTGATGTGCCAATATTGTGCAGTTGTAGGCAGACTGTACTTAAGGACTGGTTTGCTCAGGTGAGTCCAACAGTGGATGGCCAACTTCTAGAAGGAAGACTATCCTGATGTAGGTGAAGATGTTCTTGCTCATTGCAGAGGGGTTGGACTATGTGATGTTTAAAAGGTCCCTGCCAACCCAAACCATTCCACAATTCTATTCTGTAAGATTATGTGAGGAGAGTCTAGATATAGGAAATACAGCTGCAGGCAAACCTTTATCCTGGGTACAGCAGATCCCTGCTTCCCATTAAGATCAAATTTATTTCTTTGCCAAGTCTCCCCTCCTTCCTCACCAAACACACATCCTACTGAAACATTGCAGGGTCATTTGCTCTGGAGTTTTATAAAAACAGAAACACCTGAAAACCAAACAGGTCTGGAAAACCCTGTTCTTGTCCTGAAATGAAGTTGTATAAATGCATTAAACTATATGAGTCACTGGAAAAAAGGGTGGTCAGGTATTGGAATAGACTCCTCAGGGAAATGGTCACATCCCTGAGGCTGCCAGAGCTCAAGGAGAGTTTGGACAACACTCTCAGACACTCAGTAGGATTGTTGGGGTGTCCTGTGCAGGGCCAGGGGTTGAACTTTTTGATGATCTTTGTGAGTCCCTTCTAACTCTGGGTATTCTATGAAAATGAAGTTACTGAGTTGCCCTCTGCTGATTTTCATAAAATGACTCTGAATTTCAGCTGCTGGGGGTGGTGGAGTAATTTAGTGTTCACCTAACATTATGTTGACAACATTAATGTTGTCACATTATTCATCCAGGACAGGGACAGAAAAAAATTAAATTGTTAAAAGGGCACAGGCAAAGCCAAGCACATTGGATGAAGTTTATTATGAAAGTGTTGTTATCCTGAAGGTGGGAAGCACCTTTGTGAAGTCAGGCCACAGGCAGTGGTTGTGCTGCCCAACAGCACCAGCAAGATCAGACCCATCAAAGTGATGAGGCCAAAGCCACTGGTCTGAAAACATTGACTGCCTTGGAAGTGTTTGACTGACAGGACAGTGAGATTACCTTGGTCCATGACAGAGATAAGAGATGGCTGTGGGATGCTGAAGCATCTCCCCAGACCTCAGGTTTTTCAGGACTGGAATTTTTCCCCCTTCAAAGTGTAACAGACTGTACGATGCAGAGATGGGTGTGAGGCAAAACACAGCACAAGAGATGAGAGGTGTTTTGTACTAATCCCCTTGCACCCAAAATCAGTATAAGAGAGAAGTAACTGCCTTATATGCCAAGGCATTAATGTATTAGTACTAAGAGCATTAGGGACTTAGTGCTGCAGCCTCCACACCCTGCCCACCACGTCACTGTGGCTTTAAAGGGCTCCATCCTGCCTGGTCCTTGTGACTTCCAGCAGTCATTCCTTATCTTATAGAATCACAGAACCATGGAATGGTTTGGGTTGGAAGGGACCTTAAAAATTATCTTATTACATGTACAATCTCCCAGCAGGAATCAGCTGCTTTGCAAGCATTTTTGACTGATTCCTGTAGCCATACCATAATACTTCCACTCTGAGGTCTTGCCTTCAGTCCAGAAGTAGTTTCTGCAAAGCAGAGCTTTTCATGGCTAGTTTTTTTCCCACAATTTCAGCAGCAATGGCCTGAATTTATCCTGCCAAGCTGAAGGTATTTGCAGGGTAAATAGAGATCTTCTTTAAGGAAGATGTTTGCTGGGGAGAATCCAGGCCATGTGGGGGAGGAGAAACTGGGGGAAAACATCATATGTGGAAAGCTCTGTATTCTTAGGAATGATGTATCTTTCCTAAATCTGAACCTTAAGATTTTGCCCTTCATGTCAGCAAAATCTCACTCATTCATCCCAGGAGCTGCTTGTGACTTTGAACACTTTAAATTCAAAAATATGGTGATGGAAATGATGTGGCACAGTAAGACACCAAAATCTCTGGTGAACTCTTGACTTTGCTGCAGACTGGAAATACTCTGGCACATCTTCTGTGATTGGGATATGAACTCCCATTTCATCTCACTTGATTGACAGCTATGGTTAACTAGAGAATGTAGGACTTAAGCACATCAGGCAGCCTTTGGGTGGATGCTGGAGCATGTTCTGTGTTCTCTGGAATTGTCACACAAATGACCACAGGAGCAGCTATCCTGATAAACACAGGGGCTGGAAAGGGAGAGGCATAGAAAGGTGGGGAATAATCTCAGAGGTCAGATAAAACCACTACAGATTGTTTGGTTTAGGGAGGAGGGGTGATGATAACCAGGATTTGCTCACTCCAACATTCTCACACATCAGTTTTTGGGAAGAAATATTGATACAGGACAGAAAGGTGAAATCTCTACCAGGAAACCAACCAGTGCTTGTAGTAATTTCCTGGTCCTGAGCACAACTGTCAGGGCTGCAATGTCCACAGTATTAAAATTCCTCCAAAACAAGGTGGAGGCTTCCCAAGTGTCTGGGACCAGAAATGGGTTTTGGTAGATGTTATCTCCAGCCTGGGCCAGACCTGGGACTGTGATCACTGTGTAACAGGTACAGACCAGTTACCCCAGTGCCTGTTCCCTCCTGCTCATTAATTTGCTCTCAGCACAATCACTTTGCTGGATGCAGAGAGAAGATAAAGTGGGAGATTTAAAGGAAAGCAAGAGGGTGGAGAGGGCTGAACCTTGAGGAAGAGGAAATCTGGTAATGGTCAGGTTCTCAAGTGCCAGAGGGGATGTGAATCAGTGCAGAGACGCTTCCCCAGGGAAATGACACTGCTCACAAGCTGGAGGTTCCTTGTCTCCTCACCACCCAAGTTTGGTCCTCTTGGAAAAACTCTTATGGGACGAGATTTCGTCATAACTCTGGGTCTTGGCCCATTCAGCACCTCCAGGAAAAGTGGCCTGGATTTCCCCTGGCACTGCTGAAAAGGGAAATGACTTAAAACTGCCCAGCACTGCAGTGTGCACCGTGTGTCCTTTTAGGATTTAAAATCCACCCCCTCAGTTCCTTCACTGAACCTCTGCTCTTCCCAGGCCCTCTTTCTTCTTTTTCTCACATTCATTTTGCTTTCACCTTCAGGGATGAGTTTAGGTCCTTTTTCCCTGGAAGTAGCCAATAGTGGGATCAATAGTTTTCTAATGGGGCACCAGATTTTTCCAAGATCTTGCTCTTGCAGAATCCCAAGACCCCTCACAAAAGGAGTCACTGCAGAGGGATGGGGTGCCAGGTCCTGTTGGGTCTCCCAGGCTGCAACCAAATTTGAGATCTTCAGTGTTTGCCCACCTGGATGTCCCCATACTAAGAGCATTAGGGACTGGAAAAGCTTCCCACCTTTTGTGGTCCAGCATGAGCTGTTTGCCCAGTGTGTCTCCAGAGGTGAGGGAAAGCAGGGAGAGGAGATCAGCATCCCAAAACCAGCAGCAGAAGAAATTTTATATTTCTAGGTGGTTTCTGAGGAGGTAGTACTGAGAATTTGTAAACCAAGCAAAATTTCTTTAGGTCAATAAACCAGAAAAATCTGGGTCCTTCTTCTTCCAGAACTAGTTGACTATCCCAAGGAGATGAAGCTTAACTTGTGTATTTTGAAACTTCTCAGTCTTTTATTTAGAGATTCATCTCACTCTGCCTGTTTAGATGCCAGTTAGTGAACTTCAAATGAGATCAAACTCCTGTGCATGGAAAGGGGATGAGTCTGTATTTACTGTCAACCTGCTACAGCCAATTACACAGGTGCATAGGGAAGGAAAAGATGCCCCAGAGAGGGTTTATGTGAAGAATGTGGGACAGTTAGCTCAAAATCCAGGCCATGGTAGGTGGGTGTCCATGGCAGGGGGCTTGCAACCAGATGGTCTTAAAGGTGCCTTTCAACTCAAACTGTTGTTTCAGAGAGGGTTTTCAATTAGCACCACGTGCAAACACAGGCAGAAAAGTCCATGGCAGGCTGAGAGTTACTCCAGGCTGGGAGAAGCCCAGGAGGGAAGGGTTTGTTGGGGCTGTGGTTGCTGGGGGACACCAGGAGCTGTCATGCTCTGCTGTGCTCTGGGCCAAATGTCTGGGAGCGCAGCCCGGCAGAACAAGTCTGGTGGGGTTGCTGGTGTGATTGGTATGAAATCATGCCCTCACCCTACCTCCCAGTGAGCTGCTGAAGAGCTTCCCTGTTTTGTAAGAGGATGACAACATCCATCTGTCCCCTGCCAAGCAGGGCTCTGAGTGCTGCAGGTAAACATACCCGTGGTCCCGAGGCCAGCAGGCAGGAGGGTCCTGCCCACAGCTCCTGCTGACGTGGGGTGAAACAGTGCTCACCTCTGTGTGTGTACCTGTGGTTTGCTGCAGCAAGTGGCTCTGCTCAACACACACATGCTCTCAGCACAGAGGTGTGCGGGAATGTGCTCCTGTGTAAGCCTGGCTCAGGTCTTGGGTTCTGTCCAGACCTTTTCCTTGTGCTGCCTTTGTCCCAGTCTTTTCAAAGCATGTTTGCATCACATCAGAAGTGCAAAGTTAAATACAAAACCTCTGAGACTTCAGTTCTTTGCGTGGCAGTAAAAAGAATTGCTATTAATTTTACTTGTATCTCATATTGCCTTGGACTTACAAATGTTCTTGGATGTCAGATACAGGTTCTCCATCACAGTGACATTAATCTAATCAGATTGAAGTTGAAGGAGCTACTCTGGCTTTACACCATTTAAATGAATCCAGAATTCAGTCCTTCATTTGACACTGATTATTGTATTTATGTTGGTTCTGACAGTCTGGCCAGGAGGGAGAAATTGGGAGCAATCTGCTGGAGGAGTTTGGCTATGCCTGGCTATGCCATTGCTGCAAACCCCAGCACAGGTTCTTCCCACTGAACAAAAGCAGCCTTTACACTTCTCCTCCTCCAAACCCACTGTCTCCATTTGTTAAACCTCCACTCCTGCTTCTGTAGGTCACCACCTTGCCCAGCCCTGATTCTTCACTGAAGTGACCCTGACTCTTTAATGAAGAGTGTGAAGATTCTTAATGGAGCATTTTTTACTCATTTCCAGTAGTAGAATCCCCTGAGCATCAACAAGAATGCACTGGTAAATACAAGGAATGAATTAAAGAGTGTCTGAGCCCGTGCATGGATACCCAGAGCACTTACCTGAGTCACTGGGAACTCTGGCTACTACAAAAAACAATGTCAAATCCCTGGCACAGCTCCAGCATGACCTTGCACCACACTCAGGAACAAATCCCAGGTGTGGATCAGGGGTTAGCACAGGTCCACCCTGTTTTGAAGGCTGAACTTGACAGTGTGGATGTGTCCCAACCTCATCAGGTGAATAAAATCTCAGAGAATGGACAAGGCACCGTTTGACTTATAGATATTCCAATAAATTCCTTTATGTTGCCTCTGTTGGTTGTGGTCTTGTTGAATATTAATATTTTAGATACAGGCAGATATGAGTATCCTGAGGGCTTTACCCTGCAGTTTGCATTGTGTTAGTGCTTTGAGAGCAGCCAAAACTCACTCACTCTTTCAGTACTTTGAAGTATCTGCATTGTTGTGGCCATCTATAAACAATGTCATGGGTTTGCTTCTTTCTCTCCTGCTCTTGCTGCCAAGAAATAAATCAGAGTTAATATTTCCCTTGTTTGTCCATGAGATAACAGTGGCTTCACACTGCTGGGTGTGTCCCCAGCAGACTCTCCACGGTGATGGGCTGAACTGGGGGAACTTCCTTAAAGCTTCCCTTACCCCCAGTGTTGGGCAGAACACCTGGAAGCTGATCCAGGTTCCTCACAGAATCATGGAGTGATGCAGTTCAGGAGGTTTCTGGTCCAGCCTTCATTCAGAGTTAGGTCTGAGATCAAAGTGATGTTGCTCAGGGTCATACTCAATGTTTTGAGTCTCTCCAAGGATGGAGACACCCCCCAGCATCTCTGGGTATCTTCTCCAATTTTTTATTCTCTTCATGATGGATTTTCCATGCCCTCACGTCCCCTAATGTCTAACTGGGATTTCTATTCTTGCAATTAAAGCCAATTGTCTCTTTTCACTGTGAGCATCCAAGGAGCATCTGACTGTACCTGCCCTATACCCTCCCATTGGGTAGATGAAGGCAGCAACAAGATCCTCCTTAGAAATCTCTGCCTGTGGCTGAACAAACCCAGATCCCTCAGTCTCTGCTTCTAAATCCTGCCCTTTATCTCCCTGAACATGTTGGTGACCTTCTCCCTGACTCTCTCCAGTCTGTCAATCTCCTCCTCATGGAAAAGCCCAAAACTGGGAAGCCCAAAACCAGGTTGTCAATTCTGGATGTGTCTTCCATGTACCAAAGACATCCATAAAAAGGAGAAAAGGTGTTCTATTACACTGTTATGCTGCTCTATTCCACTCTGTTGCACTCCAGAAGGTGTAATAAGGATTCTTCTCCTTTTGGAGTGTTTTCCATCCATCTCCTTGGCATTTGGAAATCCTTTCTCACTTGAATTGATTCATGGAAGGCAAGAAACAGATCTAAGTGAAGAGGGAGGTGAAGCTGATCCCTTTCTCCTTCATTTCTGCATGAAGAATGGGAAGGATGGAGCAGGCAATGAGAAGAAGCAGCAGCAGAGCCCCATCAACACAGTTCAGCAGGAGGTGTCCACAAAACTGTGAGGTGAAAAAACATCTCCTGCACTGGATGGAGAGAAATGAGGGAGTGATACTAAACCACCATAATATTTTGCACAATATGCTGTTGGTTCCCCACCTCACTCACCTTTTTTAGGTGGTCCACGTCCATCACATGGCTAAAGAGAGATAACAAGGGTTTGTGCTGATGCTGGAGTAAATCTGGGATTCCACTGAGATTTTTTAGGGTACCTCTGAAATAAAACTAAGATGCCACTAATGTATTACAGAGCTGGTGCCTGTACCCAAAAAATGCTTGGATCCTCTATCCCACCAGGCCCAAAACATCACACTGAGGGTGCAGAGCAGAGCTGAGAATGTGCCAGTCTGTCCTGGCTCAGCCCCTGCACAGGGGAGCCAGAGAGATCAGGCATCTTGATGCTTACAAAGCTGTTTAATCATAAGATAACACACAGCCTTGTTCACACAAATTAGGGTGGGTCCCCTTTGCATAATGTTGATTTCAGAGTGGGATTAATCTCACAGACAACTTGTTTCTGCTGCAGGCTTTATCCATTCAGCACATTGGGGACGGGATCAGCTCTCAGGCTGGTGGAATTTTCACAGGGTGAATTTTGAGAGGGAGGGAAGAGGAAAAGGGAAGAGCAACCTGAAAGGTGGTTGGACTTTTCTGTGATAATTGCTCCTGGATTGCTGGGTTTAGCCCAGAATTTAGAATTATTTAGAATTTAGAATTTAGAATTTAGAATTTAGAATTATTTAGAATTTAGAATTTAACCAAGGCTTTCTAACTTGAAGGGGATCT
Organism: Neodrepanis coruscans; assembly: GCA_013400695.1. Taxonomy (NCBI): domain Eukaryota; kingdom Metazoa; phylum Chordata; class Aves; order Passeriformes; family Philepittidae; genus Neodrepanis; species Neodrepanis coruscans. The sequence goes on along the minus strand of VYZS01005682.1, from coordinate 6,919 downwards.
CTGCTTCTTGCTGACAGTTCTATTCAGAGGATGTTTAATAATAATTTATTCCTCATTTGTTTTCCAAACAATACCATCTCAGTCATGGATCAAACATCTCCCCTCCAACACTCTGTGCTTCTTTCCTCCCTCCCAGTCTTACAATCCATAAAAAAATGTGTCCATTCTGTACTTTCCCAACACTACACAGGACCAGGGCACCAATTTTCACGCATTCCCTTTGAAATAAAAATCTATTCAGGACATCCACCGCTTCTTAACAAATTAATTAAATTTTAATTAAACAGCACTAGGAAACTAAATTTCCCTTCGCAGTCAGCTGGGTCAGGAAGGGCCATGGGGCATCATGACAGAGTTGCAGCTTTTCTCGGCTTTCCAAGGGGAGGGATCGATGCTGATTCATTCATAATCAGCCCACTGAATAATGCATGAGATGCTAATGACAGTCCAAAGTCCCGAGAAGGAGGCAGAATGTGCTTCCACAACTCCTTTCTTTTTGAGAGGAAGTGGGGAGAGGGGAATAGTAAAAAAAAAAAAAAATTCCAATTTAAGAAGCCAGGATGGAAAACACAACTTTGAGGACTTTGTGAGTTCCTGACAAATATCTCGAGGTGCGTTTTTTGGGGGGGATATTTCAGAAACTGCCTTCTGGACTCCCATTCTGTTACTACATTTTCTTCCATCTCTCCCTGTATCAGAAGTACTGATACTTGAAAATAAACCTTGAGGCAGGTTTTGCTCTCACACATTCCCCCAAAACACAGGGACCAATCAAGGAGGCAACTGGAGATGTGGGTTGCTGAGAGACAGAGCAGAAGCTGGGGAGGGTCAGGGGCAATGAAAATTGGGAGTTGGAGGCTTCTGATAGGAATTGCTTTTTTTTTTTACCTTTACAAGCCTAGAAATTGTCCCTAATTTGAAAAGGTTTTCAGCAGAAACGTTGAGGTCAATGGCTGTAACCACAGTGTATGGCTTTGCTTAAATTGGAATTTTAAGCCATTTCAAATTATTTCATATTCAGAGAGTAGAGAAGCATCTCCTGCCTTGTCCTGGTGAAGAGATGGAGGAGCAGAGTCAGCTGAGGTACAACAAGGTCTGAGCTTGGCTGCTGCCGATGTCTAAATGAACTGGGATGAAAAAAACAAATACTGAGAGGTGGAAACACAGCCTTTCTGGTTCATTCCCTGATCTTTATTCCCTTTCTGCCAAGAAAAGGCAGGACAAGAAGTGTTTGGGATGAAGCCCATTTAACTGTGTCCAGTTCTGGAGTCCTCAGCACAGGAAAGACCTGGAGCTGCTGCAGAGAGTCCAGAGGACACGGAGATGCTCCAAAGGCTGGAGCCCCTCTGCTCTGGAGCCAGGCTGGGAGAGCTGGGGGTGTTCACCTGGAGAAGAGAAGGATTCAGGGAGAGCTTGGAGCCCCTTCCAGAGCCTAAAGGGGCTCCAGGAGAGCTGGAGAGGGATTTGGAACCAAGGGCTGGAGGGACAGGACACAGGGAATGGCTTTCCACTGCCAGAGGGCGGGGTTATATCAGAGATTAAGAAAAAAAATCTTCCTTGTGAGAGAGGTGAGGCCCTGGCACAGGTTTGCCCAGAGAAGCTGTGGCTGCCCCATCCCTGGAAGTGTCCAAGGCCAGGTTGGACAGGGCTTGGAGCAACCTGGAATAGTGGAAAGTGTCCCTGCCCATGGCAGGGGGGTGGAACCAGATAATCTTTAAGGTTCCTTCCAATCCAACCTATTCCATGACTCTCTGATAAGGCTTCACTCCAACCACCTGCTGGTTTCATGTTAACTCAGTATTTCAACTTCCTGGATCCCCTGTTTGTAAAGTGCTTGGGGTGAAGGACTTCTGAGAACAGCTGAAGGAGCTGGGGGGGCTCAGACTGGAAAAAAGGAGGCTCAGGGGGCACCTTCTGACTCTCTCCACCTCCCTGACAGGAGGATTCTGGTCCAAATTAACAAAAGACAGGACAAGAGTGGTCTCTAAAGTTGCACCAGGGGAGGTTTAGATTGGATATTGGGAAAAATGCCTTCACAGAATGGGTTTTCAACCCAGGCACAGGCTGTCAGGCTCTTCATGTGTTGTTGGGATTCACTGAACTGCAGGAAACATCCTGGAACCACCTAAATCCAACCTCACTGCTCTTGCTTCCCTTTATACCTTCTGGAGAACACAGTTGGAGAATGGAGTAAGAATGAAGGCCATTTCTAAAAAGAACCAGTTCTCTTATTTTAAAAGAGTTTTATAAAGTCCCCTGACCATGTCTGGTGGTCCTCAGCCCTTCTCTTTGACTAGAGGCAAATTAAATTAGCTCAGTGTGGAATTTTAATTGTGTGCCTCTTCCAGCAGACCATGGAATCCCAAGGCACCAGTGGTGGGGCATTGTTGTCCACTCTGACAGAGAGCACAGACATTGGAATGGGCTTTTTTTGGCCAACCAGCACTGACCCAGGTGATTCCTGTGCAGATTTGGGGAGTTTTCACTGGCCAAGGTGATTCCCAATAGGCATTGTTGATGTAGCATCCTAAAATGTTTAATATTATGATTATCTGGGGAGGGAATGGGCATTGTAATATCATAGAATCATAGAATGATTTGGGTTAGAGATCTTAAAGAATCTTCTCTTTGGGAAGAGATCTTAAAGCTGACTTAGTTCCAACCCTCCTGCCATGGACAGGCACATCTTCCACTAGAATATTTAGAGAACTATTGAAGAGAAAACTTTGAGTTCCTTAATTTGGGTGGGATAAATAACATCCTACATTCTAGTCTGTGATCACAGGACCCATAAAATCGTGAAGGATTTGGAAAAGACCTCTAAGATTGAGTCCAACCATAATCCTAAAACAGATGCTGAGGCTTATCCTGCCATTTTCACTACAAGGGCATTCACCAATGCTGTGCATAAATTAGAAGCAGGGGGTGAATCTCTGGCCTTCATTTCTTCCAAAATCATATAACTCCTTGTCCTCATGGGAAATGTGTGCAAAGCTGCAGGATTTGAGGGCTTTTATATTGCAAGGGGTTTTTTTTCCCTGGATAATTGCACAGAGGATGTAAACTCCACTTTTACCTGTGAACCTGTAATTGCAAAAGGCTGGAGAGTGGTAGTCAGGCACTTTGCACAATAATAACCTGTTCCTCTTCATCCCACAGGATCCGTGGAAGGTTTTTCATGCCTAGGCAGGGTGAGGCGTCCACAGTCAATCCCTGGGCTCACCCCTTGATCCAGTTCCCATGACATGACTCATTTTTGGACATCCAGCCCAAAGATCCAGTCCAGGAGATGTGCCTCCAAGTGACATCAGTGGGCACCAGGCTCTGCATCCTCATGTAATTAAGCTCTGTCAGATGTTCCCCATCAAAAAGTCATCAGGGGAATGTTGTGCTTAATCACCACATCAGTTTATCCAACACTGTTTCTCCTCAGTTCCCCAATGGGCTTGGCAGTGCTTTTGCCATATGTTTTCATGGATTTCCCTTCCTGGCCAGATATTTCCATGCTAACAGCTTTATCTCCCAAGGCCCAGCCTATCTCTGCAGACATTTCTCCCTAAAGACCCCCAAGCTCTCTCCAACTCATTCATGTCACCTTGGAGGGAAGGAGCAGTGTGTGCTCACCCGTTTTTTAGGATTTTGCAGGGAATAATGGATATTCCCAGGTCATTTCAGAGAGGAATCATCATCCTGATCTGCTGAGAGGTTACAAAGAGCTCACTGAGGTGAAGGGCCTTGCAAAGGGCTGGGAGTGATTCCCTGGCAGAAGCAAAGTCATGTAAATGCAGAGTCCTGATCCCATTCCTAATTCCTCTTCCATTGACACAACACAGGCTGCAGAGTTGGGAAGCAGAAACATGTTTTCCTTCAGCCTCCAAACATAAGTAACTCCCACAACTGATTTTTAGGAATATTCCCTCCTTCTGTAGGTGTTGTTTTGCATCTTGGCTGAAAGGGATGTGCAAAATCAGCAATTTGACAATGTGAGTTATTCTCTCAGTTTAGGTTTTCATCATTCTTTCCTCAAGAAAAAAATTGCCTTTCTGAGAACAAACAATTTCTTATAAAAATCTTTATTTTTAAAAGGAAAACATTTAATTCCTCTTTAGAATTTTCTTTGTTAAATTGAGAAGAGTAGTCCATCAATCTCAAGTATTTATTGAAAAAATCTCATACTTTTAGTCAACTAAAAAGTTGTTCACCAAAATTAATTAATGTTAAAGTGCAGAGGGTTTAAATTACAGAATCAACAAATTGTTTGAGTTAAAAAGGATCTTCAAAGCTCATCTACTCCAACTTCTAAAACTAAGCAGGTCTTCAAACTGGTAAAATCTGATGATGTGATTAAAACTTAACTTGACTAAGATGCTGTTAATTGCAGCAAAGAGAACGAAATAAGTGCAGAACATGAAAAAAATCTTGAATTTCCTTTTTTCTATAGATGTTTTGGGGGATTTGGGGTAGAGCTATGAAAAACACTATTTAAAAATTGTATTGTCATTTAAATAAATCAAGCAATCTCACTCTTACTGGTCAATCCTCACTTTTATTTTTCCTTCAGCCATGAGGGCCATTCAAGAGGAGAGAAAGCTACAAAGCTGCATAAAATGCATTTTATTTTAAGTGTGTTTAAGGGAAACGAAGCTAAACTCAGAGTTTTCTTTGAGTTACTTCATTTTTTTTTGCCTTAGAAGGATGTTTTCTGCAAGGAAATCATCAATGGAAAATGTTTGACCAGCTGTACTCTTATCTTTCCATCTGGAAACACATGCAATACATGGAAATCCCCACCTCACTTGAAGTTTCAAGGGGCTGACTGGTTTTTGTGCTCTTGCTTCTTTCAATATGAGTAAGTGCTTCAGTATTTGCCTTTGTTTGCCATCCATCCACTCCAGTCCAAGGAAAAACACAGGGAAATTTTCACCTTGTGCCATTCCAGGGCACAATCCCGGCGCAGGGACCTGCAAAGTCAGTTTTGTGCAGCCCCCTGAACAAGGCCTCAGTCTTGGCTCCTTCTTGAGTCTTCAGGGAGTTTTGATGTGGAGTTTGACTTCCAGCCTGCAGGAAATAACAGAGATGACGTGGATGTATCTCGACATGGGCTGGACATCAGTCATTTGCACTGTTGGCTTGGATTTGGCTCAGGTTTGCTGGCATGAACCCAAATGATCCCCAGCCTTGGGTCAGGAGGCAGCACAGTCCAAGGACCATTCCTGGGATGTTGTTTAGATGCAGCCACTTTGTTCTGGAGAGAGTTTAACTGTCTGGAATTTACCTGAGATGGGCACAGGTTCTGGTTTATCTAAGAAGCTGCATCTCTTCCACCCCTGGAAGTGCTCTAGGTGAGGTTGGACAGGGCTTGGAGCAACCTGGGTTAGTCCTTTTCCATGCCAGGTGGTTGGCACTGGATGGTCTCTAAGGTCCCTTCCAATCAAGATTATTCTATGATTCTATGATTCCAAGACTTACCTTTGATAGAAAGAGATCTAGTTTTATCTGGCATCAAATACCAGTTTGGAATTCCTTTGTCCCTCTGGTTTTTTTGCCAATATTTGATTGTGGAAACTGATCTATAACTGTATCTCCTGTCTGTGTCCTACATGGGGACTGCAGTGCAAAACCCTCCTGTTTTTCCAGGAAAACAGCAGAGAGATTTAANAGCAGTGATAGTTAAGGTTGCTCAGCCTGGAGAAGAGAAGGCTCTGAAGAGTCTTTTTCCAAGATAACAGCAGTGATAGTTAAGGTTGCTCAGCCTGGAGAAGAGAAGGCTCTGAAGAGTCTTTTTCCAAGATAACAGCAGTGATAGTTAAGGTTGCTCAGCCTGGAGAAGAGAAGGCTCTGAAGAGTTTTTTTTCCAAGATAACAGCAGTGATAGTTAAGGTTGCTCAGCCTGGAGAAGGCTATGAAGACTCTCCTTCCAGGAGAGTGGTGGGTGCAGAAAATCTGTAAAATTTGGCTTTTCTTCCTGCCACCTCTGGTTTCATCCCATACCCCAGCCATGAAGTATTGATAATACCTAGGGAAAAGAAAAGAAACCCCAAAAGCCCAGACATCACACACACACACACACACACACACACACTGCAGACCTGCTCCAGCTTGCAGTACAGGTTCTCTGCCTGGGAGCAAATCACTTGGGAAATTTAATTAAACTTTAATGAGGCACTTTGATTGCTGGGCCGTGCGCCCAGTGGAATTAATGTGCAGTGAAGGGGCGTCTCGTCATGCTGCTGGCAATAGCTGGCAAGTTCATGTAGAGCAGAGCATGTCATCCTAAATCACCTTTTGAACCCGGGAAAGCAGCAGGGAAGAACAACCAGGAAGCTCTAATGGGTCATTTAGTGCAGCAGGTCCTTTACCTGTGAATCCCGTCCCTTGGTGAAATTTCTCTCTGAGTCATTTCTGGGAGTTTTCAGGAGGTTTGGGGATGGATGGATGGCAAGGGGGTGGTGGTGGGTCTGGATTGTGGGTTTACTCCTCTGGGAGATCCTGGGAAAGCTGAATGATGAGCAGGGATCTCCATGGATCCCCCACAGTGCAGACACCCACCAAGCAGAAAAGGGCACTGTTTTGTTGCTGGTGAAACCATGGGTTCTGTTTCAAGTCAAGAGCCTCCAGGCCAGCCAGGAAAAGGCATTTTGTAATGCAATCCTTGTTTGGAGAGGGACATTCTGCTTCAGGAGTGTCCCACCTCCTTTTGCCTTAAAGCTGGGCCAACCTCTAGGAAAAGATCTGTCCTAGATCCCTTACAGGACCTCCAGAAATCTCAGAAGCTGCCTCATAAGGCTGGATTTCACTATTATCCACACTTTGCTTATGGGGTCCCAAAGGAATTGGGACACTGCATTCACCAAAATAGATCCTTTATGGAAAGGATCCCTTTTTCAAGGGACAACCCTCTCCAGACATCCAGGAAGGT
>VYZS01005676.1:0-16903 GCA_013400695.1 Neodrepanis coruscans | reverse complement strand
TCCTCTCCTCCCCTCCTTTCCTTAGAGCTGCCTCTGTTGTTCATATCATTAGTTTAACTATTCTCAAGATCCTGAATGACCAATAAACCGGATATCCTGCTTTAAGTAAAGAACATCCTCTTTCCTCTATTTGAGTTTTATAATATGAAGAGAATGAGCTGTTTGAAAGTAATGAAACAAGAGAGTGGAAATATTTCTTTTTAATGAATTCTGTTATGGAGCTCGCTTTACAATTTATAACCATCAGTTATTCCAGCTTGGCTATCTAGAACAGTGCAGTTAATTGTGGTGGTCCTTTGAAGTGCAATTACAGCAGTACTATTACTGAGGCATTAAATTTCTTAAAGTAAAATTAAATAAACCATTTGTGAGTAAGTATTAAATATGCGAATGAATATAGAAGGTAGCTAAGGTAGGCTTCTTTTCCACAGTCAGAACTTTGATGAACAAGTTTCTAAAGGCTCATATAAGAGATGCAGATTTATTTCTCAGGTGATCTTTTATAAGTGAAAGTGATTAGTTACCTAACTTAATCTTAAAACAATATTCAAATACTGCTCAAAACAGAAGTTTTCCATTGTTTTAAACAAAAAAAAAAGCCCAATGTGACTTCATCTGTATCATCAACTTACTAAGAATTAGCTTTCTAAGAGAAAAATCTAACACAAAATAAACTATTACGCTTCCTATTCGGCCAAGAATGGCTGGAATTGCAAAAAAACCAATCTGCTAGAGAACCATTGATCCTCAGATCTTGAATCAAATGTACGTTTATTACTGGGATACAAACATGACTTAATTTCTTAAAATTTGATTATATTTATACATATATATATAAAATGAGATAATCAAAGAAAAATTAAATTAACTTAGTGGATATTTTTCTTCATATATTGTGTCCTGGTTTAGGACAATATTAGGTTTATCAATGGACAAGAGACGGATAGGGAAGGCAGCAATTTATTAAAATGTAGATATATGGGGGAATAAATGGGTGTAATTGCCCAATTATGGCCAGCAGAGGGCACTGTGTCTGCCAGCCAGGGCACTCTCTGAGGCGCGCGCACACACACACACACACACACTGTAACCTGAGAAGGGAAGGGGGAAGGGAATATAGGTTACACTGTACCCCGGACAAAACGCCCCCCCCCCTCTCCCCCCTCTACCGACAACATGTAACTCGAGAAGGGAAGAGGGGAAAGGATAGAGGGATAGAGGTTACACCATACCCCAGACAAGAGGGCCCCACCCCANCAAAACGCCCCCCCCCCTCTCCCCCCTCTACCGACAACATGTAACTCGAGAAGGGAAGAGGGGAAAGGATAGAGGGATAGAGGTTACACCATACCCCAGACAAGAGGGCCCCACCCCACACCCTCACCGTGGGGAAAGGAAAAAAAATGGCCACAAAGGGGAGGAGGACACCCCTCCCAAGAACACAGGAGAGGTCCAGAGGCCAGCACCCACAAACCCAAAAACAAAATATATCCGTGGAAAAGAAGGCGGCAGTCCCTTCAGGGGTGGTGGTGTGTCTGCGAAGAAGTCCTCCCAAAAGGGGTCCTCTCAGGCTGGGGGAGATGAAAAGCAGTAGTGACCTCAGGGAACTCCGTGGAGAAAAGACAGTAGGCAGCAGAGCCTGGGGGGAAAATCCTCAAGGCCGTGCTGAGTAGAGGCACCCCGCCTTCAGCTCCAGAGTCCAGGGAAAGGGGAGAGAGGGAGTGCGCTGTCCTGCAGATTTATAATCCCAGCCCCTTTCCAGCACACCTTGGGGGTCCCCGGGACTGATGGGAAAACCCAGGCAGAGGTAACCTTGGTAATCTGGCTACACCTCCCAGCCGGATATGGGCCCAGGAAAAGAGTTAATTCTTTTCTTTGTCTTCCCCTGTGGTTTTTAAGCCAAACCATTACAATTGTTCTATTTTTCTCTTTAATTATTGCTGGAAAACAGAATTTATATTTTAATTTTCCTTCCAAGACATATAAAAATAACAAATTTTTCTGGTAATTAGTGTTCTGGAGTAGAGAAATCACAATCTATGTTATCAAGGACAAATGTATATTCTTAATTTTCTTGTGGCTGTTTATTGATTTCCTATAAAGAGAAATTATATTCTGATTCTCAAGTATGTATTTTAATGCTTATAGAATTTTAAGTGTAAAAAGTGTTTGCAGCAAGTCTAAATATCATATTTAACACTCATTTTGGCTCAAATATATTGAAATATTAGTGATGTAACAAGAGAGTGGGCACATATTTGTGTTATGGATTTCTTCAAACTGCTGATTTGTGTAACTATTGCTTATAAACTCTTTCTATTGTTACTATTGTTTCATTGACATAGGGGAGTGAGGCATTAGCTCCTACTCCATTTGCTTCTGCATTTTCTTCAAGGAGAAGAACTGGCTCAAGCAGGGATTAGGAGATAGTGATTATATTTTTTTTCTTCCTCTGTCATTCTCTCTCTCTCTTTCTCTCTGCCCACCCCACCGTGGGATGCCTCCAGACACATATAACCCTCTCTTGGTTGATGTTTTTCACAGCTTTCCATGAACTGAATATGTGAAGACAAATGCCAAAGAAGATGGTTCCTTCTCTCCTTTCCCCCATACTTAGTAGACAGAAATTAAAGTAGTGTTCGCTGAGGATAAAGATGTAACAAAAGCAATTCTTTTACTTCCAGTGACTTGCAATATGCAGGTTTTCCCACCAAGAATATAGCTTATTGGTCAGTATTTCAACAGACTCTGATTCTTATTTGAGTATTAAAATTAGATATCCCTACTTTGAAGATAGCCATACTATCTTCCCATGCAGCTTTTCCATGAGGAGAAAACCAGAATTTATTAAGGTGTCCACATCAGTTGTTGGGTGCACCAACACCAGGAGTTAACCACTAACATTTTTAACAAGTCACATGTAGAGTATCTCCAAGAAAACCCCAAAACAAACGGGTATTAGAGAAATTCCTTTGAAGCATCCTCAGCATTGAAAGACTATATGCCTATGGGCAGAAAGTCAGACCTTGTCTCATGACCATTACTATAGTCAAAGACACTCAGATAGGACCAGTAAGTCTACATCCCCATCACATTTTCAGTTTTCAGCTGGTAAAAAACAGGGAATCTTCCAACTGCCTCCAGTTGTACTCTAAGAGCTCTGCAGCTAAAATCTCATTTCATATTTATCTAGTCACATGTCTTTACCCAACAAGGACTACATGGAACAGACACTGTCTGACGGATTTTACAGGAGTGCCAGCCCTCTCTCAGCCAACCTATCAGAACAGGTCAGAGAGAAAACTGATCTGCAAGCAGTAAAAGACTCTTCTAGATAGAAAAATAATCTAAAGAGACTGGGTACACAGTAAAAACTTTACTTGTAATGGGGAGTTGAGAGTGTGTGTTTCCAAAGACCTAATTGTCCTATCAGAGAAGGTTATTAAACGACACTATATATATAGGATTTGATAATGGATTTAGAAGAGTTTAAAGTGAGTTGCACCCTTCTGGGAAATACAGAATGTGTTTTGCAGACAGTTGTGAGAAACTTTGTGGATGCTTCTTTTAAGAGCTGCAGTCAGAAGCATTTCTTGCTGTCTGCTTCTCCCAGGTCTATAAACTCATCTTCATAAACAATAGTCAAATTTCAGAAAAAGATCCAGAATTTTCTGTGCAAAAGCCTATAAATAGGCTCAACAGCACAAGGGAGCAGCAGAGTCATTTGTGGCCTAGCCATGTAACTCACTTCTTACCCAAGATCTCTATAACTCTTTCTATTCTGCTAAATAAAAGAGGACTAGGGTTTGAATCCTTGCCCTGAGGCCTTTTGGCAGCAATTGACTCACAGCCACACTGTCTAAGGCTAGTTCCCTACACAACAGAGCTGTCTCTCTGGGCCTACTTTTATTCATCAAAACCAGAAGTAGGACATAAATTTACAGTTAAACTTTGTGAAAAATCAGAGGTTCTGTGTTTGTGCTTATTCCCCTTGGCAATGTAAATATGTTCAGTGTCACAGGAGAACAGATATTTTGAATGCATTATGCACTTCTGCTCTGCCAAGAAGCGCTTATGTCTTACAAGTCATTTATATAAGCACATTGTGCAGGGCAATAGGAGTGATTATGGGGGGTGAAAAGCTGCTTTTTAATGTCTACTTTCTTGCAGTATCCACACTGTAAGATTCACAGTAACATCTCTGATGCTGCTGTAGACTAAATGTCCACTGCAACATGGAACACATTTAACAAAGACCTACAGACTGTGGAGAAAAGGTACAATCTAGCTACATTGGAAAGGTTGACTAGAGGAAGGTCACTGTTTTTGGGGGGAGGTACCCTTTCAGTCTTCTGGAACTTAGCTCAACACTTGCTCAGTAAATTTTATATTTTTCTTTAGTCACATTCGGGACATACTTAGATATCTATGTGTGTGTCCTGGTTTGGACACTAGACGGCATTACTAAAAGACGAGAGACGTAATAGAGAAGACAATTTATTGAACATGTGGAATAAAGATGTATAAGCCACTAACAAAACAGAAACCCAACAATGATAACCACAAGAGAAGAAGTAGCCACTTTGTTGCTCTGGGTTGGCTGCTGGGCTGTGGAAGGAACAGGAAGGAGTGCTGCCATGTGGGCAGAGCTGGGAAGGTGATGCAGAAGGGTTCCACACCAGAGCTGCTGCAAAAACGAGAAACAGTAAAAGAAAACCCCGGGGGACCCAAGGGGAAGAGATACCACACTGCTGTTGTGCCGTGTGAAATGGTGTGGTCTTCTGCTTGAGTTGTGGTAACGCTGTGCTGCTGCCCTTGCCAAGAGAGCTGAGAGAGAGAGACGAGAACTTCCATTCCTGCTGATTTTATAATGTGACTGTTCTTGTCTTTTCTCGTTGTCCTTTTCCAGTGCACTTCACTCTCCCATTGGTCCGCAGCCTGGTTTGGTGTCACGTTGCACTGGGTGCTGCCCCCTCTGCCGACCTCACCATGAAGCAAACATGGTGGCATTTGCCATCAAAACCACTTAGGGCAGCGTCCACCATGAGAAGGGGCCACCGCCTCCCTGCTGGGCACCTGGAGGCACCAGCAGCACTGCCCACAGGGGCACTCACTGCCCACCATGGGAGGGGTCGCCACTGCCCATCTCCCCACCAGCACCAGAGGGACATCATGCTGGCCTGGGGCTGCCCCTGCTCTGTGCATTGTCAAGGCAATGCCCGCTGCACCCATGGGGCACCCGCCACCTGCCACAAGAGGAGCTGCTGCGGCTGCAAAGAACTGGTGACCTGAGCCATGCCTGGCACTGCAGCTCCCAGCCTCAGCCCAGCTGCATCACAGCGGTGAGCACTGGGCCAAGCTGGGCCTGCCACGTTACAGCCCCACCACACTGTGCCTGATGAGAGGTCGCGGGCGAATGGGTGGGAGTGGCACCCGCAATGGTGGTGTGGAGCAGGTGGGGACCCACAGATCGGGCAGGGAATCGCAGGAGCAGTGGGCCAGCATGGCAGCACCTCTCCTGGCCCTTGCTCGGTCACGGCAGTAAGTGGGCTGGGCTGGGCCAGACCAGGTTGGTTCCGCACCAGCCCTGCCTCTCTCTGCACCCAGTGGAGCCACAGGGAGCGGGCAGGAGAAGCACCATCTCTGCCTGATGAGCCCTGCACCCCACAGGGCAGCGGGGAGTGCGTGAGCGGCATCATCTCTGCCCACCATACCCTGCCACACCGTGAGATGCTGGGACCCAGTCGTTTCACTTGTTCCCCTCTCTCAGGAAAAAGAAAAAAATGTTTTAAAAGACACCCCCTTCCCCCCATCCAACCCACAACAGTGTGGTAGTATTCAGTTTTCTTGAGATGCTGTCTCTTATCTCTGTAAGATGCCAGTTGAATAAAGCTGCCAGTTTAATCTTCTCTTCTTGTCATTTTCAGGGCTGTTTAGATTCTTCTGAAAATCTATCTATATTGACTCAGACTTATGGGGAAGAAGCTACTGGTCCAGTCACTGATACCACAAAAATATTTTGAATACTATTCAGTCTAAAATGCTGGTTTATAATCCCATATTCAGCGAAGTGGCCATTGATGGGAGGTGGGACTCAACACCCCACACCCCTCCCCAAAAATCTACTGATTTTTTTAAATCATTTAAAATCATTAAAGCCATTTTTTAAAAATTTTTCTATTATATTTTATGTCATATTTTTCTCAGATGAATAATGGGCAATCAATGAATACATTTATCTAGAGTCACTGGGTACTTCTTTACTATACAACACTGAAGTATTAACAAATTATCATATTATCTAATCAAGGTGCTAAGTAGGATCTTCTGTTTCACAGTTTGAGACCCCCAGTTAATTATATTTATTTTATTGGATTTGTTAATAATGTGGGGATAATTTCTTGGCTATGTCAAATTGCTTTAATAGAGACCATGAGGCAATTTGAAATAGACTACATTTGACTGTCTCCAGCCTATAGTCTGCTAGTCAAAAAATATGAATGAAAGTGTTGTGCCTGGAGGATGCTATGCAATAAAGTATAAATTGAAACAACCTTGCCTGATGTAAAAGAATATGTGTAATCCTTATTTCATTACTCAAGTGTGTTTAGATTGTTTTAAATATAATTCTAAATGACCATATCACTGATGTTTAAGGCCTGTTCCAAAACTTTCAGGCCCTCGCAAGAAAGGGGAAATGGTGGCAAGCAGTAAACAAGAAGGGAAGCTAATTCATGATTCAGTTAGGACATGAAACATTGGAGATGTAAGTCCACATAGCTTGTCTAATTGTGGTGAGTAATTTATAGTCTACTATTTGTGGCTGTTTTCAGTTCATCACTTTAATTGGAAGATAGATAGGGTCCTTAAGTTATTTGTATAGCCAGGAGCATTGAACTCCTCAAATTCTTCCTTTTGGATTAGCTGCATAACTTTTCTGTTTTTTTTTTCTTGCAAATCAGAATGTTTCGTATAATTCAGAGTCCTTCTCTAAGCACTTCAGTCTATCCATCAGCTTTTACTCTAATTCATCTTAATTTTTTTTTTTTTTCCCTGCAAAAAGAACTCAGCAATACAATTTTCTTTTGTCTTTTGTTAACTGAACAAAGAAAATTCCACTAAGGCTCCTTTTGGGAAAATCAACTTTTACAACAGTAAAATGGAATGAATTGCACTCTCTGTGAAAAAAAGCATTTCCTCTTTTATGTTTGTTATTTACTGTATTTGGGTGTGTTGAATGGTTCCCTTTTCATTATGTGAGAAAAGGAACAGACATGTTAGAGAAGGCCTTTAAAAGTCATATTTTTAAAATTCACTCTTCATTAATTCAATATTTATATCTATTTATATCCTTTGTCATTTCTCAAATACATCAGGTAAATAAATTCTAGATAAAGTGATTTCAGGGATGTTTAGAGAAAACACAGTGCTTTTTTTCTCTTGCTTGTTGTTCTTGGTTGTTTTGGTGCGGGTTTTTGTTTGGTTTGGGTTTTTTTCAATAGTGACATGCCTCTGTGGGATCTTTCAATTTTGATGTACACTTTTGATTTCCATCATAAATGATTAAAAGCTGTATTTCTTTCAGATAAATGCAAGTCTGGTTTACTTTAATGCTTGAAGTTAGGAACAAAGCATTTCTGAGCTTTTTAATCATTATATGGATGGATCTCCCTTAAGATTCTTTTCTCCTCCCAGATTATTTGGAGTTTATTAAGTTTGGCTTAATAAGGTTTACTTATTATTTATTCTGATGAAAATGAAACTGCAGTCCCCCTTTTAGAGATTCAGCTCTTTGTGAATCGTGACCTAATTTTGATAGCACAGCAATATAACCTTGACTCTGACATCTGGGAAAAATGCTAAGCTGTGAGAAAGTACCTAGACTAGAGCCAGGCAAAATAAGAAAATGTAAAATTGCAAGCTGTGGTGACACTGTTAAAGTGTAAGTACTTAAGCAGCTGAAGAGGATAAAGACTAACATGAAAAAAAATTAAAAATTTTAAGAGAAAACCAGAAATCAGTAGATGGAAACTCAGCAGTATTGAGGATTATTCTCTTTCAAAGAGTAATAGGTCCTGACCCCTCCTAATCTGACTGACAAATGCCTGGCCAGCAAAAACTCATTGGATGTGTGGGTTGGAGAACACATTAACACTCAGTCCAACAGCTTGCTCATCTTAGCCATTTCTTGTGTGTATAAATAAAAAAATTCCAGAGAGAGATATTCAAAAACTAGCTTTGAAATATAAAAGTTGTCAACAAAGTATATCTTTTTTCTCACCAATTTTCTGAAGTCGTTTATGCTCAGAGTGGCAGAATAATGTTTTCTACATTATTGTCCATTAAAACATGTTAATTTTTTTAATACATCTGCCTAATATCATAGTTACATGACAAACTTTAAGCCCGTTATGAAAAAAAAATTCAGACTAGCCCAGAATTCTGGATGTAGGGATTTTGAAGTACATAGAAGCAGAAGTAAGCGCTCAATAGGATTTATAGACTTTGAAAATCATAATGACTGTTTCATAAAATATCATATCCCTGTAATTATACAACAAAAATTCCATTTAAAAGTATATATCTATAAATATTTCCCCACTCCTTGCTATTTTTATTACTTTAAAAATAATTTACTGTCATGGTTTAACCTCACCAAGCAACTAAGCACCACACAGTCACTCCTTCACTCCATGCTCTAGGAGCATGAGTGGAAGAGAATTGGAAGGGTAAAAACAAGAAAATTTGTTGGTTGAAAGAAGAACAGTTTAATAATTGAAAAAATATAACAATAAAACTAATAATAATAACAATAATAATGATAAACTATAATGAAAATAACCAAGTAAAAGGAAACCCAAGAACGACAAGTAATGTAAAGGAAAACAGTTCACCACCAACAAAATGATACCAAATAATGCCCAGCCATTCTGGAGCAATGGCTTCCAGTCACACCTTCCCCTCGTTTATTGCTGAGCATGATGTCATATGTTCAGCCTTTGTTCACCTGGGGTCAGCTGTCCCGTATATCCCCCCTCCCAACTTTTTATCCATTCCTAGTGTGCTCACTGGTTGGGTGGTGTGAGTAGATCAGATCCTGGCTCTGTGTAAGCACTGCTCAGCAATAATGAAAACATTCCTGTGTTATCAACACTTTTTCTAGCACAAATCCAAAACACAGACCCGTACTAGCTACTATTAAGAAAAGTGATAGGACAGATTTGAGGTTTTTTTAAGCTCTAGTATCTTGTAATGTAATGATCCAAAATTAGTTTAAATTTCTTCTCCAATCAATTAGGTCGGAAAAGACCTCTGAGGTCATCGAGTCCAACCTATGACTGAACAACACCATGTCTACCAGACCATGGCATTGAGTGCCACCTTTTTTTTTTCCTTAAGCACCTTCAAGGATGATGACTCCACCACCTTTCTGGGCAGCCCATTACAGTATCTAATCACTTGTTCAGTGAAGTACTTCCTCCTAATTTTCAAACTAAACCTCTCCTGGCACAGTTTAGGCCTGTGCCTGCTTGTCTTACTGCTGGTTGACTGGGAGAAGAGACTGACCTCCACTTGACTGCAACTTCCTTTCAGGTATTTGTAGAGAGTGATAAGGTCTCCCCTGAGCCTCCTCTTCTTCAGGCTAAACAACCCCAGCTCCCTCAGCTGCTCCTTGCAGGACTTGTGCTCAAGATTCTTCACCAGCTTTGCTGCCCTTCTTTGGACACCCTTCAGCACCTCAATGTCCGTCCTAAACTGAGAGGCCTAGAGCTGTACACAGTAATCAATTGGCCTTGCCAGTGCTGAATGCAGAGGAAGAGTCACCTCCCTAGTCCTACTGGCTGTACTATTTTTGATACAAGCCAGGATGCCATCAGCCTTCTTGGCCACCTGGGCACACTGCTGGCTAAATCAAATTTTTTATATCACGTCATACAAAGAAACATTAAAATATTTGCTGGGGAATGTTCATTGTAAAAATGGGTTCAATAACAGATTCTTCAACTTTAGGTAGAAGCAAAAGTAGCCTTCTAAAGATACTGTGTTTTTTTTGTTAATTCATTTAAAATATTAAATTCTGATTTATTTATTTGTGCATACTCTTGTAACATGATATTTTTCCATCAAGAAAGTTCATGACAATTCAGTTGCAACTACTTGAATTGAAAAAGCACCCCACAAGTCATTAACCAAGATAAAATTGTGAGATAAACTTTCTATGGAGTAGACTTGATGCTGACTTTGATATTCTGAACTCAGTCATAGGAGAATCACTTCCTACTGTCTTAGTTGTATGTTGGTTGAATCAGAATACATTAACTAAAGAAGAGCTGTAAAAAAGCTACATTAGTTAAAATATATATGCAGGCATAGCCAGGGGCAATGTTAAATAAAGAATAATTTTTGTCTTTTGAAATTCTTTGTGCTTCTCTAATATAAAAATGCCTTGTGATTTCTCTCTGGCATTGCAGGGTCTAGATTTCACTAGCACAAAACCAGGTATGTCAGTACAAGTCAGCGATCCCTAGACTAGCATGTTTTTGGCTATTTCCAAAGTATAGTCCTTTGGAGATTAAGGGATTAATGAGTTATTCTGAATTGATTAATGCAAAAGTGTTCAGTAGTCATGTCCTGCATTAATGTCCTGCAGTTTAGTTCTTCTGGTAATTAACAGTGTGCTCTGTAGGGAGAGTGGGTGGAATAAAATCAAGTTGATTTTGGTGTCTGGTGCAACAGACATTTCAAGGTTTTTTTAAGAAAAAATTAATCAAAGCATTATTGGAACACTGAAAAAAACATTATTAAATAATTTCCCTCCTACTATAACTAAAGGGAATAAAAGAATTCAGTAAACAGTTCAAGGGTGTGTAGCTAACAGAGAATTCAGCCATTAGCATCCTGAAACAATAATGCTTAATAATTCAGCAGTTCTTGAATGAAGAAACCTATGAAACTGTGCTTATCTAAAATAAATTTTGTTTGGAAGTTGATTGTTAAGTTCAAAATTTAGAAATATCCTATGTACATAAGTGGGCACACAACCTCTCCAATGGAAAATTTGAAGAAGTAGGAAGTGTTGGTTGTGTCTTTCTCAAGCAGGACTACAAACAAAACTCAAAGCTACAGATATTTCTACTGAGACTGAGGCATTATGGCTGCTCACTCCCCAGACATAAGCTAGAAAGAGATTTTATATTTATTTTAAGGGTCAGAGCACTCCGCTATGGTTGTGACAGAGTCAGGGTAAGGTCTTTCTTCTCATGTAGTTGATTAGGACTTGCATATTCGGCATCTCAGAGAAATGCTTTCATTGACCCACATCCAAACCCTACTATCAAATCTTTGTTAAGAATTATTATATTTGCTAGAGAGAGAATATATACATACAGTTTAGGACATTAAATATCTAGCTTTATGTAAAATATTTACTTTGCTGAAAAATTGATAAAGACTGGTTTAAAGTGCTTTTGAGCTTTACAATGAATCTCGGGGTATATTTATGCTATTAAGTAAGAGAGAGTAAGTGCAGAGTTGTTGACCTTTTTTGGGCTACTGAGACACACCTGTTAGAAAAAGGACAATCTGAAAAGAAGTGTAAACAGAAGATAATCTGTGCAATTTATCCTTGAAGCCTTTATCCTTATCTCTGTCTTATTTAGCAACATAAGGATGTGTTGCTCATTGTCCTTTTTCTGGACAAGAGAGAACATATTTTAGCTTCTGGAATATACAATCCTTGTTATGTTTTCTGGCTCACAAAAAGTGAAGGTATTTTAACAAGGCAACATAAGAGAGAACAATCTTCTGGGTCTCTGACTATAATCAATTNAAAAAGAAAGAAAAGAAGAAAGAAAGAAAACTAACGTGATCCAAAAAAGGAAAGGAAAAAAAAGAAAACAGAAACAAAGAAACAGCTCTCCCTCCCAGAAATTACCACACCAAGTCGCTGAGGCGGAATCTCTGACCCGTCCTCCACGTGGACGCCAGCTCTGACGCAGCAGCAAAGAGCGGTGTTGCTCGTCTGAGCTCCGAAGCTGAAAAAGAGGAAGATGGCCAGCCATCCTCTGCTTTTATAGGGAGGTCCTGATCCTGCACCTGTGCAGATGGGTCCCCAGGGCTGGCCCTTTTCTCATTGGTCAGCCACCCTGGGGGTCTGCCCCGTGCACGCAGTGGCCCACAGGAAGCACCACGGCTGTCCGGAAATGCCACGCGCGCCGGGATGGCACTTCCGCTAATGGCGGCTGCCGCCAGCGCCACGTGGCTGACGCCGCTGGGCCGGTGCCGCTGCTGGGCTGTCGCTGCTGCTGGCGCCGCCGCCACACACCGCCGGCGCAGCCTTAGCACCAGCACGGGGCCTAAGTTTTACAATCATGGATGGTTTAAGGAGAAATCAAATGTCTTTCTGACAAGCTGTGCTAGTGTATAGGGAGCATAGTATGTTCTGGAGAAAATGTAGGGCATCTTGATGGTGGTAATACCTTTCAAGGACCTTGATACCTCAGCAGGTAGGCAGAAACTGGCACACATCCTGAGAAATTGTGGGGGATTTCTATAAAATAATTTCAAACATTCAGATGTTATCCTGGAAAATTCTTTATTTTATTATGTAGTACAGAGCAGGAAGAAAGAAAATCTTAAACCAATATTTCTGTGACAGCATGGCTCTTTGGTACTTGGGATGTGTAAACTTGCATTTACTTGTTTGGCATTTGTTTTTGTATGAGTGAGTATTGCTATTAAATAACAAAACTTCTAAGCTTATTATGAGAACACTTTGTATTAAAAAATAATATGTCATTAATAAATACAGTAATTATAAATCTACTTCCATGTGTGAGTCTGAAGTTTAAGTTCTTTGCATAATATTGATTTCTCCATTTCTACTGGTTTCAAAGCACAGGATCACTCAAGAATGGCGACTTCATTAATTTTTGACAGGTTTCTTCATCTAATGTTTGTAGTAGTGCCATTCTCATTTGATGTCCTAAATATTGTTGTGTAAGAACAAATTTAATTGAATTTCAATGGTTTTAATCTAATATTTTGACCAACATTCTACTCCAAAGTTTGCCAACAGGTTGCTCATGAGAACAATATATTTTTAATGGAAAATAATCGTGTAGCAAAGAGAAAATTCTTCACTCTTGTGGCAATTTAAATATTGAACACTTAGAGCATGTCACATTGTATGCTTCAGTGTCATTCAAAAAAAAAATCCATTCAAAAGGACTGGTCTTCCCCTCAGAAAAAAAAAAAAATCCCCTGGGAAAAAACCAAACAAATAAAAAAGTCTCAAAGTTAAAAAGAAGGTAAGTTTTTAGAATCAGGATGGTTTGCCCTTTTTTTAGGTTTTCATCTGTTTCTTTCTTTTGTGAATTATATAAAATATATCAGTTGTCTGTCTTTGGTAAAATCCTCACTTGGTTTCTGTTTCTTTTCAGTAAATGTAATGTTTCTTTGCATAAATAACCTTGAGATTTAGAATCACTTTTTCTTTTTACATCAGAAGAACATTGTACATACTATTGAGCATTAAAAAAATCTACATTCCTCAGAAAGAAGAGAAAAGACTAAATGTACTGCTACACTTTAAGAAAATCTTGACGTAGAGTTTAATAATTTTAACACGTTATTTTATGCCAACATGCCAAAGGGGATTTGTTGCTATTTGTATTTTGGCAATGCTTCTTTAATTAACAATTAAAATTGGATCATATAATATTTCTATGACAGTGGTGCAGACCAGCATTTGTAATTTAGGGTTGTAGTCTTTGAAATCTACATTTGTGCTCTGTGCAGGTTAGTATAGTGCTAGTTAGTATAGTATGGTGCTAGGGCCACTGTAATCTCCTCAAGGACACAGAAGACTCAGGTCCTCCATCTGAGAAAAACACGGTTAAATTGTTAGTGGCTGCAGTGTTAAATTATACATGCTTGTTGACAACTTGTAGTGTGAACAAATGCCATAATATTCCTTTACAGATTTTCTTTTTTTTTTTTCCTAAACCTCCACTCCATCCATGCTTCTCAGGATAGAGAGAAATCAAGCTGTGAAATACTCCAAGTTTACATTGTTTTGGTTCATTTAGCTTTTTAGAGGCTGTGTATTTATTTTGCCATACTTTATAACCTTATTTATGCTGCTGTTCATGTACAAATATTCCTTTTGTATGTATAACTCAGCAGGAGATACAGTTTTACGTAATTTTACTGTCACCAAGCATCTATCAATGGAGAATTTATTGTGCTATCTGCTGGTTTTATATGTTTTATATGTTTTTATATGTTTTTATAGTTAAGTCTAGAAGAGTTAACTACTTTTTCCATAGGAACAGATTGGAAAACCCTTTCTGATTAACTACTTTTAAGTACCTTAGATACTGTGAGGTTGGAGACCTTGGTTCCTGTTTCTCTGACAATATTTATGAAAACATTACACAGGAAAGCTTCACAGGAACTGTCAGAGTAAGAAAATCATCCTTTTCAAACATACCAAATAGATTCTACAGTTTGTCTATGCAAACTTCCATTTACTGTTTAGAAAAAGTAGGAAACAAGGTCTCTAACCCTGCAGTCTGCAATGCAGAAAATTCCAGTAATCAAGGATGTTTTCCCATCTGTTCCACATGAATAAAGATGAAGCTATTATCAACACAACTCTGCTATATGAAAATCATATAGGCTTCAGATAGATAGAGAGGTTAGGTTTATTTTTAATAAATCAGATAAAATTTACACTAGGCACAGTCTTCCAGTTTATCATCTAGTTCCAACTCTCCTGTCACTGGCAGGGACACTTTTCACTATAGAAAACACCAAGTTGCTCAAAACCCCATTACACTTGGCCTCTAACAATGAAAAAAATCAAACTGATTTCATTACTCTGCATTGAAATTGACCCATAATTTTTTTTTTGATTTGACCAAAATTGACCATAATGTTTGATGAGTTTTGTGTTTGAAAAGCTTTATGACTAGAAGGAAAGACACAAATAAATGAAACAATGTTAAAAGAAAAATCCCATTGTTTAATTTTGATTTATCCCTGAAGCTTGCCCCATGAGATATATTTAGCATCAGAGTGAGATCCGAGTTTACCACGTAAATGTCAGAAAAATGCTTTTTTAGTGGCAACTGGTATCCTAAAATCACCAATAGGTTATTTCAGCTGCATCGCAACCTTTGTTTTAACCTGTTTCTGAAATAATTATTTGAAAATCATCTCCATAATAGATGAGAATCTTCTACTTTGGAAAATGACTACTTCTTAAAACAGCTATGGAACCCTTACATGAACAAAGAATGCTAGCTAAAAATAGAGTAAAACACAGATTTATACAAAAAGCTTTTTTATATATTCTGTATTGTGTGTTACCAATACAGCAAATATTTTTTTTTATTTTAAATAATTCTTTAATATAGAATGCATTCAGGAATAAACATTCCTGATGCAGTCAGGCTAAGAGATAATGATTACATGACACTGAAATTTGAAAATGGGTTTTATACAACTTACAAAACCCATAGTCATCTATTAAAAATAGTGTCCTTTTGAAATGAAACACAGTACACCAGAAAATTATATATATCAGTGGTCCTCTGTGAGAAGACCTGTTGCACAACAGTGGGAAAGACAACTTATGCTAAAGGTTTCCAAGGCACTAAACATTTTATGAAGTGCAATTTGAATTCAAAAGGTAAGGAGTAATGCTGGCAGATCCTCTAACATGCTCTCATGAAGTTCTTAGCTATAGCTTTTGTTCAAGCTATACAGCTAACTGGAGAGTACTAACACTGTAGCAGGATTCAAAAAAAAGCAGTCAGATCATGTAACTCTAAACTAGTTAATCTGACACTGGCCCTGGAGATCATAACACGAAAACTGATACAGAATCTTTTGGCTAAGAATGAAATGCTAATGCCAGTCAAAACTGTGTAATAGAAAAGTTTGTTTTTCTTTTTATGAGAGTATAAATTCAGTTCACAGATGTAAGGTGTTTGTTGAGTATTTGATTTCACCATGCAAAACCTCTGACTAAAAGCACCTGAACACACATACAAAAAGCATAGCACAATATGAACAAAATCTGCCTAGATGAATAATTAACATCTCAATTACTATTGGTGACATCTTGATTGAAGGGGGTGATTTTGGCAAGGTTGAATAGAAATCACTACTAAGTCCTATGTTATACAATCTTTCCTCCAGGAATAATCTAGAAATAAATTTTAAGTTGCTATTGATAAAACATAAGTACAATATAAGGATAGACAAAATTATCATAAACAGGGATGTTAGTCATATAGAGTGATCCAATGAGTTTATCTCCTGTGATCTTTTAAGCAAGGTGACTTATTGTAGTGGTAATGTAGTGAAGTTACAAGACTTATAATAAAGAAGCAGGAAACAGACATTGAAAATGTGTCTGTATCCTTGAAAAATACTCAGTGTTTATAGCAAATAATAATTTATTCTTAGCTCCCACAAGGCTTAGTGTTAGAAAGGGTAAATAAAATGCTTGACCACAAAACCCAATCATAGTATGTGCTTTTGTGGGAAAAATACAAACTTCTAGTAAGATCTTTGATCTAGTGAAAAGATTACATCACAATTATTGACTAGGGGTAAACCTAGATGTATTCAGAGGAGTTTGGCAGAACTACTTTATAGTGATATCTTCATTTTCTCAGATTGTAAATTTTCCCCACTTAGTGACAGGCACAGCAGGAGAATATGGATATGAAATATAATGGTTTATATCATATATCAGATTTTAGAAGATGATCTAAACCAGAATTTCAATATTATTTTCAAAATTCAATACTACATTACATCAGAAATAAAAAAAAACCACCAAATTTAATCTCTAAAAAAATAAATGATGTGAAAGAAAAGGAAAAAG
>VYZS01005657.1:16459-45941 GCA_013400695.1 Neodrepanis coruscans | reverse complement strand
AGAACCCCCTTACGGCATCATTGTGAAATCTTTCATCCTTTCCAACATAGATGCTGTTGCGACAGATAGAAGCCCGACCTTGTGCTGAGAAGTTTACCTGTGTGGTAATAAAGGTAATGAAAACAAGTTTGAACAAAAATCTCAGATACCATTCAATGAATAAGCATATTGAATTAGTGGACTCCAGGAAGAAAACCTTTACCCTCGTAACAATCCGCTTCTTGACACACCTTTAGCTAGCAATAACAGCTTTTCAGCATCACGAAAGAGTAAATTAGAATTGCACTTCAAAAATAATCTCCTTATCAACATTTCTTGTTTATCATATCTTCATTTTTACAGGTAAGTAAATCTTATACTGTCTAGTGCAAAGGATTCACAACTTTTTTTTTTTTAATAGTAGAGACACATCCCATTCGTAGGCTCCTGCTCAGCTAAATTTGGATATCAAGATTGTTACTGAGATTGACTTTGATGTTGAATATAGAGGAGGGAAACAATCCCATGCAAGTTCACTGTTCAAATTCAAGGAAGCATCTGCAAAATTAAGTTATAAACCTCTGAGGTACATCTCGCTTTTAAATATAAGTTTCAGCTGAGAAATATATCATGTATATTAGGGAAGCCAAGCATAAAACCCTGGATTTCTCAAAATTACAGACTTAAGATAGCTTCCTGGATGGTATAAACTATAGACACAGAGTATCAGTGTAGCCTTATGCAATACATTTGGTATTTACATAGCACAGAAAAATTCTTGTGCAGCACTTGAAGATGTGCAGCCTGGTATAACTTGGTTACCCACTACCCAACACCATTTAAGTAAATACAAGATGCCTGTCTCAGAAATCGGGGGACACAGACAAGCAATGTCATGATGGAGTATCAGCAGGAGGTCAAAGTGCAGCAATAGGTTTGGTTTGGGTAAATAAGGGTACCTGGAGGATGACACCTAAGCTCTAGGTTTTTAATTTAAGACACAGTTAGAAGATGCTGCTTGTTCCCCTCTCTGCCAGCAGCCTGACTCTGACTCTACTGAAGTTAACTTACAGCAGATAAAGATGAGGCCCAGCAACAGATCGCTCTATACAAATCCAATTTGGATCTCACATAAATCATTCTATACAGACTTTTATCCAAGAAAAAAATCTCATAACACCTGCAGATTTGCAGCTACATTTGGTAACACCAGATGAGAATCAGACTCCCTTGGGCTTTCCCACATTGTTTGCTGCAGGAGTCTCCTACAGTCAGGCCCTCCAGTGCTGAGCAGGGAATGAGACATTGATCCAAGTCAAATGCAAAGACCCTCTGAATACTTAAAGAGAGGTTTCAGTGGGTCTGAGACATGTCACTGAGCCAGTTAGTGATGCAGATTCACCGTAAACCTGGGACAGACACCTCTTCATCCCACAGGGATCACGTAACTGAGGATGTGAGCAGCAAACCAGCACCAGACTGCATCCAGAACAGCATCCTCTGCTTTCAGACAGTCACAAGCACTGCCTTCCCAGACATGCCCAGATCTATGTGTGTGTGTGTAACCCTTGGACCACACCAGCCTTCCTGGTGTCTATCAGCAACAACATCCCTTAGCCTCCTATATGAAAGGGTCATCAGATGCGGCACCAAGCTCACCTCCAGTTGCACTATGCTGCCTCCAAACCAGCTTTAACTGCAGGTGTCACATCTTGCCTCCTCTCCCCTTCACAATGGCATTGGAGGAAGCAATGAAACACAGAGAAAGTTACTGCACTTCAGGGCTGAATCTTAACACTATTTCATGTTTTCAGTAACTTTCAGACTGATGTGGCAGCCCAGCATTTCCATCCCATGACAATGGTTGTTTCTGGTCACAGGTTGTCAAGTAGTAAGGGGACCCAACCCTGGGGCAATCCCAGAGGGGAACCTTCTGCCCAGTTCAACAAAGGCTGGCCTGAGATGAATCGGTGTTTTCCAGAGACTGAACAACATGGGTTTGCCCATCAGGGCGGCCCCTCTGCTTCTGCTTCCTGTTTTGGCAGACACTGTTGGGAGTGAGGTTTTTCCCTTCTGCCATGGAGTTTCAGGGAAAAGAGTCCCAGAGAGGAAAGCAGCAGCACCAGTGGGCAGGGCAACAGCTGAAAGGCACCATCTGCTCTCCAGTACGGTGCAAGCTCAACTGGGCACCTCCTTGCAGCACAAACATTGGCCTTAGAATATGTCTGCTGCTGAGGGATGGTCCCATGCTGGATGTGAATAGCCTCTCCAAAAGTTGTGCAGTTACAGACCAATAGACTATCATTATCCAAAGACTGAAAAAGAAGTTAATTAATTTCTCTGTAGGAGAGAGTTCCTGGAGAGATTTACATACTAAATTAACAAATGCACTGATCTGGCAATCCAGTGTGTTTTGCATTTATATTCATTAGGAAGGGTTTCTTTCATTGTATTTACATTTTTGAAGTGGATGATTATGGCTTTGTTGGATATGAAAATTCTTAATAAGCTGAGAAAAAGAATTTTGTCCTAGGAAGTTTGGAACAGAACTGGGAGCCAAAGTTCTTCAATTTTTCAATCCAAAATAAACACCTTGATTGGCATTTATAATCAAAGTTTTACTTATTTCTTGTAAAGTCTAAAAAACTTATACAGGTGCTGAGTGTGGGCATCAGCAGCACCAGGAAAGCTCAGGGTTCACATATCAAGAACAGACATCAGGTAAAAAAAACATGGAATCATAGAATAGTTTCTGCTGGAAGACACCTTTAAAGGTCATCTAGTCCAAAGCCCCTGCAATGTGCAGGGACATCTTCAATGAGATCAGGTTGCTCAGAGTCCTTTCCAACTGACCTGGAATGTATCCAGGGATGGGGCAACTCATCTCTCTGGGCAGCCAGTGTTTTACCACCCTCATCATAAAGCATGTCTTCCTTATCTGTAATTTAAATCAACACTAATTCAGTTCAAAAACCATTATCCCTTGTCCTATCGCAACAGGCCCTGCTAAAAAGTTTGTCCCCTTTCAGTGCTGAAAGACTCGATAAGGTCACCCACCCACAAGTGAAAGACAGAATTTCTGAGTCTTTGGGATGAGGAAAGAAGCCTGTGTCCCCCTGTACCTAGGCAGGAAGACAACACACTGCACTCAGGGTGCTGGATGATATTAATGCCTCCCTCCAGGGCTGAGCCTTACTCTGGGGAAGGTGCTTCACCTTGGGCACAACACAGGACCTGGATACAGGCAGCTGTACCTTCAGGCAGGTACCTCACCCCTGTCAGCCTGCTGGTGGCAAGGCGCTGCTCAAGGAGCAAAGCTTTCATAAAATCAAAGAATATCCTGAGTTAAAAGGGATCATCAAGTCCAACACCTGGCTCTGCACTGGACAATCTTGAAAGTCCCACCATGTGTCTGAGAGCATTATTCAAATGCTTCTTGAACTTTGGCAGGCTTGATGTCATGAGCACTTCCCAGAGGAGCCTGTTCCAGTGCCCAACCTGGGTGAAGAATCTTTCTGTAATATTCAGCCTAAACCTCCCTTGACACAGCTCCATGTCATTCCTTCAGGTCCTATCACTGGTGACCAGAGAGAAGAGATCTGTACCCTGCCTCTCCATGTCTCTTCATGAGGAGGCTGCAGATCATGATGAGATCTCCTCTAAGTTGCCTCTTCTGCAGGCTGAACAAGCCAAAGGCCCTTAGCCGTTCCTCATACAGCTTTTCCTCTAGACCCTTCATCATCTTTGTAACCCTCCTTCGGATGCTCTCTAATGACAGAACCGCACACAATATTCACGTTGAGGCTGCACCAGTGCAGATCAGAGACCGTCCCTAGACCGACTGACGATGCTTTGCCTGGTGCTCCCCGGGACATGGTTGGCCCTCCGGGCTGCCAGGACACTGCTGACTCAAATTCGACTTGCCATCGACCAGGATGCACAGGTCACTTTCCTTGTTCCCCAGTCTGTTACATCCAAGGTTGACCGTCCCTAGTGCAGAATACGGCATTTTCGGCGGCACCTGGTCCACCCCCAACGGAGAGTTTCCAAGCCTGCAATGAGACACATCACACAGACAAGCCCTCGGGGCCGTGAGCCCAAGGTGCCCGTGCCCCATTCACCGATATGTCGGGACAGGGCGCCGGGGCTCAGCTCCTCTACAGGGACCGACCCGCGGGACCATCCCCCATCCGTGTCACCTTCCCCGTCTCAGGATATTCTTTTGGCTCCCACGCACAGTCATGAGGGAGGTGCAGCCGGGGTTTCCCAGCCGCCCGGTCCCGCCCCGCGCCCTCCCCTTATAGCCGGGCTGTCCCGACGCCGCCGCCAGCTCCGCTGACGGTCCCGCCGACTGTCCCGTAGACCCGCAGTCCCGCATCCAGCATCGCCGCCAGCATCGCCGCCCATACCGCCGCTCCCGGGAGCCGCCGCAGAGTAAGTCCTTTGTGCCAACTGACCGGAGCTCGGGTCTTTACCCCTCACCGTCGGGCCGGTCGGTGTCTCTCCCGCTTCTCCCGAGCCGCTGCCCGGCTCCCGGTTCGCTTGCTGCAAGTCTGGGGAGTTCGGAGGCTCTCTGCTGTTTCTGAGAGGGGGAATAAAGGTGCTGAAGGATGGTTTACCGGACAAAGCGACAGGTTTCCGCCTCACCTTGTAGTTATCTGAATGGAGAATAAATCGGGCAACTTGGAAAAGGAAAGCAGTTCCAGGCTTATCCCGGGGCTGGGCAACACAAGGGTATGTGTCTGTCAATTCCATTTTAACAACTGGGTCTGATTTCTCTTACTTTTCCCAAAAATTTCAGGGCAGAGGCTGCGAGCAGTGACTACTGTAACCCCTTGCATCTTCCAACCACTTCCCCAAAATCCGGATGTAGGTCTTTGACACCAAACCATCCTAAACCCAGATCAGGCACTAGGGTCCACCCTCTCCTCTTTGACTCTGTTCAAAGGAAGTGGTTTTCCCACAAATCACAGAAAAGTAATTGGATAATGATTCTGTTGTCCTTACTGCACTGGAAAAATACCATCTCAGTGCCTAGATGCTGAATGATCCAGTGCAGCTCCTGTGACCTGCACCCTGCCAGGACCACTGTGCCAAGTTGGCACAGTTCTGCATCACCATGCTTGCCATTTTGTGACTGTTGTTTTTCCTGGTCAGGGAAGTATCACGCCCTTATGACCTGCCTCCTCCCAGAGCATTGAAAAGCCTGTTGAAATTCCCTTCTATCAATGGGCAGCAGCTCCATATCTAGTGCATCAACTCCTCAGGCAATTGAAAGGTTCAACCATGAAGTTAAGATCCATGGCGTCTTTAAAGTAGGATTCCTTTTTGAGGCTGCTGCAAAGTGAGGGAAAGACTTTCTGTGACTGGAGCATATGATTGATCTAGAAGCCATGGTCCCTCACTGTCACACCCAAGTTCAGATGAAAAAAATCTGAAGAAAGACTCATTCTTTCTTCATTTCAGAGCATTCAGCTGCCTGTCCCCCCACCAAGGGACTTTGAGGCTTGCCAGTTCCAATAGATCAAATCATATGGGAGCAAAGAGCTTTGCTCAGGTTTGGGTTTGCTTCAGTAATCCACTCTATAAAAGGATGCCTGAAAAGCCAAGAAATTTGAAAGTGCTGAGAGAGGCTCCCAGGAAATTTGTGATTTGTGTATCTTCTCAGTTGCTGTTAGCTCTAGCAGTGAACTTTGCAAACTCCAGGACTGAAAGAAGGATTTGGCTTTGGGAACAGTAATATGAAAACAAAGTTCTAGACAACAGCAACTAAGAAGAGTTGGAGCAGGGTCCTGGCAGGGAACTGCTGATCCATAGGTAGAGGAGCCCACATTGGAGCAGGGGACCCACACTGGAGCAGCCTGTACCTGAAGAACTGCACCCTGTGGAAAAGTGACCCATGTGGCAGCAGTGTGTGAGGAAGTGTTGCCCATGGGATGAATTCACACTGGAAAAGTTCATGAAGGACTGTCTCCTGTGGGAGGAACTCATACTGAAGAGGTTCAGAAAGGACTGTCTGCCATAGGAGGGACTCCATGGGATGCAGGGAAAGGACTCCTCTCTCTGAGCAGTGGCAGAAACCACAAATGACCATAACCCTGATTCCCTCTTTCCCTGTGCTGGGGAGGAGGTAGAACTTAGAAGGAGGGGGATGGGGGAAGGTGTCTTTGAGATTTATGTTACTTCTCATTCCTAAGCTCTGATTCTATTAGCAATAACTTTAATTGATATCCCCACTTGGAGTCTGTTTTGCCTATGATGGTGATCCCCATAAAGGATATCTTATGGTCCTTAACTCATGTAATCCTTTGTTCTATTTTGTCTCCTCTGTCTGTTTGCAGGGGGGAGTGAGAGACCTGCTTTAGTGGATACCTGGTGTCCAGCTGGGGTCAAACCAGTATAGTGTATTTTGATAGAAAATGCAGGCACAAATGAGGATTTTGAGATAAGGATAATTAATAATTGGAAGAGATCACAGGCAAAACAAGGGCTGAACAATATTAGAGAACAAAATGATCATGGAGAATTTTTGTTGTAATTGTGGTGAAGGGTCAAGGGATGGATTTTGTGCAAATTGTCCAATTTTTTTTTCGTGTTGTGATGATGTTTTGTTTTTTGTCGTATGGGGAATTTTGGTTACATTCTGGTTATTTGTTAATTAAGTGAAGGTTATATGATGATTGTGAAATTTAACTATAATTCTTAAATATGTGACTCACAGAGGTGAGGAGTGGAATGTATTGGGTTTTCTGTGGCCAGGTTTCGGTAGCTGAGAGTGGCTGTAGGAAAGGCTTCTTTGAGAAGGTGTTGGAAGCTTCCCCCATGTCCAGCAGAGCCAATGCCAGCCAGCTCCAGGCCGGACCTGCTGCTGGCCAAGGCTGGGCTAATCAGGAGTGATAGTAACACCTTGGAACCCCAGTCTTCCATGTGACAGGCAGGGATATTCACCACTATACTCTTTCAGCAGCACCAGTTTCAAATCATGCTGCTCAGATTTGATGCAAAAAGAAAAAGGAGAATATTACAGTGCATTCTCTCTGCTTTTTCACAATAATAATAATATATATATATAATTTTCTCTTTCTCTGTTTGAAAAATTCTCACTAACAGGAGGTGCTGGTTTACAAGACTGTTTTCAGTTCTGCTTGAGTAATTTAGGGGAACCAAATTCTCATTTAAAAATGACTGAGGTGATAACACAGTTTAATGCTGATTTAAAGCATCTCATGCCAGGTGAGATGCTATGGGATACTCTGCCTGCTGTGCCACTGCCATTCCCCCAGGTCCCTTGGGTCCCCCATCACCCCCAGCCGTGTGGGGGTGCCTAGCACTGCTGAGGCACATGGACCAAGCCCTCTGAGGAGGCTCTCCTTCTGCCTTGGCTTCCTTACTGAAGATGTAAGTTTTGTTCCCCCTCAGCTTTAGACTCTGTTAGGACCAGAGCTTGCCCATCATCAGGATGGTGCTGGACTACATTGCATGGTGTGTGCTCATAGGGGTCTGCAGACAGGATCATGAATGTAAGCAGCACAGCAAAATGTCAAGGTGGGCTTCTGGGTGGCTCATCTTGTCTATGGACTGTGATTTCCCAGGCAGAGTCAAGTGGCAGCCTCTGGTGTCTCCATTCAATACTTAACCCAGCTAACAAAATTGTAGGAAAAACACCACCTTGTAGAGGGACTTCCCCACTTGCAAAGACTGGGGCTGCTCCATAGACTCTTTTCTTTGTTTAATTAGCAGCTTATTTATGTGCCACCACATAGTATGGGGTACACTAAACTTGGACTGTCTGCACTGTTATACTGTTTCAAAAGATGGTTTGACGCAGTCAAATTTTCTTGTGTGAGCAAGGGTGATCCCACTTTCACAAGGAACAGGTAGGTAAATACAGAGAATAAACTTTGCTAAATAACTCTGGGTTTCTGAGAGGCTGTGGGAGATTGGGAGATTTCCACTAAAACAAGATATAAATCCTTGTGAGCTAGGATGTCAGCCCACTGAAGATGACCAAAAATCCAAACAAATGTTTGTTAATACTGGCAGCAGCTCAGGAAAAAGAAGCCGAGAAAAAGATCAGCAAAAAAATTCAGAATAGGGGTAATTAGTAAATCTCTTCCCTTGAGTGCTCTATAGCATGCCATGAGCCACCCCTCACAAATGAGTTCATTCTTAGCATGCCACATGAAAGCTGTTTTCTTTGAGGAGGAAAAGGAGAAATGGGAAGCCACTGTGCCAAAGAGTCTGGCATTAATCCTTCCGTGTTATGCTCCAAGTATTTCCATTGCCCTTGCTGCCCACCCTAGAAAAGCTCCAGCTCAGAGGTATGTGATGTGATCAGCATCATGGGGAGAGCTTGCTTTATCCTGCTGCACCAGCAGTCACAGCACCACTCTCCTAATGCTGCAGGGCCTCTGTACAGGGTGGCAGAAGATTCTGTGTGAGCTGTGTTACTCTTGTGGTTGGAAACTGTAAGCTGAATATACTATGTCAAAAATAATTGGCACTGAAGACTCCTCTGGCACAAACCACAGTGCCATATAACAATAATGATGATGATGATGATGGTGATGATAACAGTAAATTAGTAGTAATAGCAAATTGGGAACAACGTCAACTCTTGACCTTACATTTCCCAAGACTTAAATTTGAGCTCTGTGCCCGGGAAATGATTCATCATTTCCCTGGTGTTAACTGCTAAAAGAATTAGGAGCCTACTGGAGTTTTATCAATCTTTATTTTATGATCAGAACACAGGCATACAGGAGCAGCCCATGGCCATCTGAGCCAAAGCCAAACCCCTGAAATGTCCTGTCTGCTGTAGAGAGCGGGAGCAGTTACTAATAGAGGCAGAAGGTGCAGTGCTAGCACAGCATCC
Organism: Neodrepanis coruscans; assembly: GCA_013400695.1. Taxonomy (NCBI): domain Eukaryota; kingdom Metazoa; phylum Chordata; class Aves; order Passeriformes; family Philepittidae; genus Neodrepanis; species Neodrepanis coruscans. Next base: position 37,087 of record VYZS01005657.1, on the reverse strand, counting down.
CTTCCCTGTGGCCCCCAGATGTAACAAGTATGACCTCCTTTTAGCTGAGTATTTCTTGTAGGTGCTTCTTACAGTAAGTGCAGGGCTATATAAAAATAAAGAGAAACAATGGAGAAGTTTTTGGTACCACTTGCCATTAAGGCTGAGGAGGCCATCAAGGCAAGTGGGAGAAGTGGGACGTGCAAGGCAGAAGTGGGAGTTGGGGTTTACTGCTGCAGATACAAATATAGATCAAGCAGCAGTGGCACACTGATAATCACTGGGTAAGTGGTCAAGCCGGCCAAATGTGAGCGAGCATGGTAGCTATTGCACCAGGATCAGTCTTACTTAAATGCTTACGGCTGTCTGTTTCAGAGAATTGCCAGAGTAAAGTCCTGAGAGACATTAAAGCCTTTAACCAGTTTAATTATTCCCTTATGGACTCTCTCATTGTGTCATGTCACTTCAATGATTTTCAAAGATATACTGCATTCACTTTGGCATTGAAGAACCTAAACTTTGACATCCATTGTTCTGATCATCATTCATCAAAACAAAAGACCTTAGGCTTTTGGAAAGGGAGAGGTACTTTCTTTGGCTAGAAAACAAAAAAACCCAATAAATTCTTTGTTTGAAATAAGAGGAGAGAGAGAAAGGACTTGAACAAACAGGAAGGAAGGGATTTGGCAGAATTAATCTAAACACAGTGTTGTATTGGGAAATGCAGGCTGGGAAAAGAGCCCTAGGAAATCCAGGAAGTCCAAACCACATACGGAACATTGCTGTTGGCATGATTGTTTTTGGTTTGGTTTGTTGTTGTTGTTGTTTTGGTGGAAATGTAACAAAAAGGAGCTCTTTTCCACTTTTTTTTAGTTCTAGTGGGACATCCTAACTAGCATAGCTGGAGTGAACTGTAGGGTGTTTTCTCCGTCTTCCCCTCCTCAGTACATGTGCTGGGGAAAGATGTAGGTGCATAGCTTCAGCCATGGCACAGTGCTGTTGGGTAACCCTGAGATTGGCTCAGTTGGTTAGAGCAGGGAACTAATAATGCTTTGGTCGTGTGTTCAATCCCCTTATGGGCCATTCACTTAAGAATTGGAATTGATGATCCTTGTGTGTTCTGTCTTCTGACCTCTGGTGCTCAGGTCCTCTTTGCTTGCTCATGCTACTGGCCCTGCAGCCCTGGGTCAGGAGGGCAGTGACCTTACCCAGAGACCTGATGCCTCTGGCAGTCACTGCTATCCCACCTGGCCATGGCAGCACCTTAGAATTAACTTTCCAGTCTGCTGCAGGTCACAGACCACCAGTTTAGCTGGGAGCCACCCAGATTGTGCACACCCCATCACCCCCTTTCTTCCTTCCCAAATGTGTTTCTTTATTTTGGTTGTGTTTTCAAAACAATAGCATTACTCATTTTGAACATGACCTGGCATCCAAAGCAGGGAAAAGGAAATCTCTCAGCCCTGCCAGGCTCTAACTGTTCTCTGTACCACCCAGCTGCTACCCCTAGCTTGGTGGTTTGAAGCTCCCCAAGCTGCCAGGAGCCAGTAGGAGGAAACACAATTAAAATAAAAAGCCATAATCTTCCAACCAGTTTGCCCAGAAATAGATATAATGATTTGTATCAGCATGATACATATCAACAGTATAAACTTAACAAGGGTATCGAAAGATCACTACATTGTGGCCTTGTAACTGAAGCCAAATTCTTCCTTTAGTTAAAGCCTAATTCTTCTGTCCTTACTTGGTACAAATAAGCCAAAACTCTCTTGTCTGTGAGTACTTCATACAGAAGTATTCTAGTCTTCTAGAAAGTCACTTTAAATAAAATGTTGTTAGAATAACGATTGGAAACTATGAGTCACTTCATTTATTTGCAATAATTACATAATTATGATCATTATAGAAGTGGTTACAGTTATGCAAATAAATATTTAGCAGTATATTAAATTATACAGGAACATAAATAACTAACTATAATTTTGAAAATGTGTTGTAACAATAACAAATTCCTGTTGTTAGTTATTTGTAGAGCAGGAGTGTTGGTGGTAGAGCAGGACTCTGGCAGGACAATGTCTGTTTAAACAAGGCTAAACCACCCTGGTCCTAGTGCCTTGTTCCTGTTTTCCATGAGCAGAGATCAGCAATAAAAGACCCTGAGAAAGTGGAAATTGAACTCAATGCCATGTAACAGTATGAGAGTTTCATGGTTGCTCTGAAGAGGCACAGGACGCTCGTCTCACCCACCCACATCATTCATGTGCACCATTCACTCTGCTTTCCTGTGTCCAGACATGCTTAAAGTCTCAAATCAGGCCATCTCAAAATGGAGCTTTGATTTTCTCTATGTTCTTTATTAGACCAGAGAGCTGCTTACAGTCTCTGAGTTACCTGGGGTGACCTTGCTCAGGAGCTCTCTCGCAGAGCTGTGCTCATACTGGACCTGTAGTGTTCTCCACACTGCCCACACATATGCCCTGACAAATTGTTTCATGGTATTTTTCTTGTTAACCGTTGTAATCTGATCGTTTTTTTCCCCTGAAATTTACAGGTTAGAAGGAAAATGATGAAAATGTTGCCTTTTTTCCAAAGTGGTCCTATTGGAATACGCAGAGGATCAGAGGGTTGCATTGGTGCAAACAGGCAGTTTGAAAACCCTTCAGCATCAGTAGCTGAGCAAGTCTCTGCCTCTTCTGAACCTTCTGGAGATGAGATCTGGTCCAGGGACCAGGAAAAGATGAGTGAACGGCCAGAGGCAGCCTGCAGAGCTTCACGTGCCTCTTCCATCACAAGCAATGAGAGCTCCATCTCTGCTGGGGACAGCCCTGAAAAGGGGAAGAAAGGAATAAAAGAGAAACTTACAGGTGCCTTCAAGAAAATTAAAAAGACCAAACCACCCAGTGGTAAGTGCTCTTCCATCTTCCTTTCACCATTTCATGGGCCATAGTTACTTCTAGAGGGGCTGCACAAGGTGGAGAATTTTCCTCTAGAGAAACAAGGGCACTGACAGCTTGAATTAACTTTTCCAAGAAGCCTGGGGAAACATAGGCTGAGGGAGGTATGACCTCAAGTACTAGATCTTTGGTACCAAGGGCACAGTCCATCAGTAACTGTCAGTTTGCAGGTTTTCTGTCCAAAACAAAACATATTTCTACATCTCATATGGGCACAGAGATCTGTGGTTGGGTGAGAAACCAAGGCATACCTCTCAGCTCTGTTCCTCCACGAGACCACCACCCTGTGAAATCCCAGAATCATAGAATGGTTTGGGCTGGAAGGGACCTTAAAGATCATCTGGTTCCAACTCCTCTCCTCCCCCAGTCTCCTTGCAAGGGCAGGAGTAAGCAACACACAGAGGTCTTTCCTGGGATTGATATATGAGCATACAGCTTCTCCAGTCGCAGGCATTGGTCCTAAGGGTGCTTAGGGAGGTAGAGAAATACCTGCTCAGAGAAACTCAGAACTGGAGAGGAAAGTCCTCCTTCTTACATCTTTCATAAACTTTGCAAGGTCTACTTTAAAATAAGTTCATTTTGTAGCACTGTCTCCTTTACTGTGGGGCTCTTACAAAGTCTTATTGTTTAAGTACAAATTATCTCGTTTCTGGACAAGCCTTTACCTGTATCATTGTCATTTCCTTCTCCATAATGTCAAATATTTTCCCTAACTTGTAGTTTTCCTTTTTGGCCTTGAATTTGCTGCTGAAAGCAAGTCTTTTGTACCTTTGTTCTTACTCCTGTATTGCCCCATCCCCAATATCTTTGGGGGGGGGTTGTTGGTTTTTTTGTTTGTTTGTTTAATCAAACAACTAAAATTGCAGAAGATATTCCAGATGTGATACACCAATGCCTGATAAAATATGTTACCATTTCCCTATCTCAGCTGGACATTCCTCACTGGATGCATCCTGGGGTCATAACTGACATTTTCACCATCTCCTCCCAGTAACAATTTACTAATTATCCAGACATCTCTCTTCCTCCTCCATCTCAAGCTGATTCACATCCAGCTTGCAGCAGAAAATCTTATTTGTTGCTAAGTAACTTTTGTTCTATTGAATTTGTGTCTTGTATTTTGTGCTATTAAATTTCAGCCCATTTACTATTCAAGTTATCCCATTGTTCCTGTAAAATACACCAAGCCCTTACTTTCAATAATGTCTCGGAACTCTGTGTAATCCACAGATGCCACAGGGCACTCCCAGCTTTTGTGCCAGAGTCTCTAATGAGAATATGAAGGAATATGAGTTTCATGGATAATATAAGCTTTTTCTACCCAGGGTCCTCCATGCAAATATTACACACCTAACAAAACTTATTTTGGGATGTAACTTCTCCAGTTTAACTAATAATTTCCCAGATTGCACTGTCTCAAGTAACTGGCTGTAGTTCAGATAAGCTGGTTGAATTGTGTTTATCTTGCCTGCTAAATGTGTCCTTCAAAACAATTTCACAGGTCAGGTTGTGCCAATCTATTTCTGGAAAACCCATGTGGTATTTCCTCTACCACATCTTATTTAGCTACATCTTTCCATCTACATTTTTTCTGAAGCCATGCTTCTGACTTGAGATCATATTGATGGAAAGGGAGATAATAAATAAATATCTTCACAAAGATAAATTTTAGAAAAGAATTTAAGTAGCTCATGAATAGCTGTCCATATGCAACACACTGGTGATGGGGATTCAAATTTCTATTTCCCCAGTAAAAGGCAAGCAAGGAATAATCTGATAAATTTTCTCTGTGGCAAAGAAGCCCAAAATATAGCATTTTAGAAATATAAACATTTAAAAAATTATTCCAGAGCTATCATTTTTTGTAAACCAGAAATTTAAATCTTCACTGCTGGGTAAAGAATGGCTGTTCTTTTTTCACCAGTCAAACAAATCATGGATCTCCTTGGAGAGCAAAAGCTTTGTGATGCTGCTCAGCATCTGATTGTCCTAGAGAAGAGCCTATCTAGCAGAAGTGAGGAGGGACTGAACACCAGCCAGAAAGATATCGAATCTGTCTATGAAGTTTTGAAACACAAAGTCTTCGGCATCTTGAAAGACTCCTTGCTACTAGCAGAAACAAACCCAGACCTGCTGCAGCAGGCAGTGGAGGCTCTGAAAGAGCAAGAGAAAGAAGATCAGAGCTGCATGTCAGAGAATCCACCTGACCAAAATATGCAGTTTAGACCTAGAAAATGGAAAGAACTTTGGATGGCTACAGTAAAGGAGTCAGTAGAGGCTCGAATGAAAGACACAAGCCGTACTCCTGTAACTGAGAACCTCTCTGCAGTTGGCCAGAATCTCTTGCACATGGGAAAGACAATGAAAGAAGATCTGACAGTGGTTGCAAAGTACATTAAGCAGCTTTATCCTCCCGAGTTCAATGTGTTCAGCATATATGCAGAACTCTACCACAATTATTTTGCGTCCCAGGCAAAGAAAAATGCTGAGTCTCATCTGGAAGACAAGGATATTTACCTTCTTCTCTCATGGGTGCACAACTTTTATCCAATGTAAGTGAGGCTTTTACATGTATTTATCCCAACACAGGTTCACTGGCTGCAAAACTAGGCATTTTCTTGATTTATGGATTGGTATCACTGCAATGCAGTCCAGCACATGGCTAGGTTCTGGTGTCACTGGTGATGTGTTGGTTTATGCTAGCTAGCCAGGACAGCTGGAAGGGACACACTCAAGGCTGCTAGTCTGTAAATGACTGGCTGATCACACCATTCAGGCTTCTGGGCAACAGACACAGATGTTTAGGGCTTCACTTTTGGGGTAAATTGGCTCGGTTCATTGCCTTGATATCTATTCCAGTTGCTCACCTCAACTCATTCTTGGAAAATTTGGAAATTTCAGCCCTCTGGACCAGAGGACAGACAATGAATAGGACAACCTGAGATGCAATTATTCTGAACGTGAAGAATGTTGCTTTAGTCTGTGCTCTCCCCCAGTTAGGAGACCCAGGGGTGCATCCCTGTGAGAGGACTTCATCAGCCTCACAAACCCTGCTTCAAGTCCCCTGTCCCCACCAGAGCACAGTGGCTGGTGCTCAGGAGCTCAGCAGACCATGGCTCCATTCCTGGAGTTGATTGTGGTCCCACCCTCACAGGTCCCACCCCAACATATATTCAGTTCCTCCAAGTTCTGCCTGGACTAAAGATAATGTATATTCCCATCTGTTTTTTTCACTGATATCCTCAAAAAGTGCTAGTGATTTGCATCAACAGCTGTCTTGAATTATACTGCTCTTGGAAAATGTGATTGTTTGGCTTTTTTCATTCCAGAGATATGAGAAAAGATCATGCTTTAGCCAAGGAGTTGGATAAAGTTAAGCTTGGAAGCCTTTTGCCATCAAGTCTGAGCAAAGAGCTTGAAAAGAAATACCTTGATAGTGAAGAGGTGAGAATCTGTTCAATCATTCCTCTTCCCTTTACTGTTCCATATGACTTCCTGGAGAAGCTGTGACTTGTCCTGCACACATACTTCTCACTTATGAGACATACACCCTACACACCCTTCCAGAGAGAAGCGAAAGCTTTTGTTTGTTTTTGAGGGACAGGTCAGCTTTCTGCTAGATGAGACCTGCAGACCAAACTTCTGCTTAGTCCTGGAAGCCCTCAGGAAAGAACTGTTCTGTTCTTGTAAACCATGTGGTAAGGAGCTGGGGAAGAATCCAAGAACTAATCTTTGTAGGAAACTTTCCAGTTGTCTGTTAAATTCCCAGAGGGACTTATGATCTCTCTCATAGTAATCTCGAAGGAACCCAAATTACTTCTGGTCTCTGCAAAAGTGCCAGACCACGGGTGACAGCAAAGCATGGAGATCTCGTCTTGAAAAATCTGTTTCTTTGATGGAGAATCACCCAGCCTGCAGAAGATAAAAGTTGCTCTGTTTTTTGCATCACTCTTGCCTTAATGGAAACAAGAAGCAACTTTTATAGTACTCCCACAGCTTAGTGCTTTTGGCATTTGGGGCTGAAATTTCTGAGAACAAGAAGACAAGTTCCAAGTTTAATGGAGGTTGTGATTGTTTGCATATGAGAGAGGTGGTGTTAGGTCTGCAAAGCACATGAATGGGGCACTGGGAGGTCAGCAGTACATGCCAGACACTGTACAGACCATTTCTAAAGCCTCACTGCAGTGTGCACTCAGAGGCGTCAGAGCAGAGAAAACCTGAGAGCATTTGGTTTCACTCTCCAGCACTTGTAAAGTGTCAGAAGTGCTCATGGAAAAGGATTGCAAAACCAGGTAGCACTGAGTGTGACACACTGGCAATGCGTGGTTGGGGGAATTTGGGCTTTGGCACATGTAACTGCCTGCAACCATCCTGCTCAGTGCTGCCCTCCCTGCCCTCCTGATCCTCACTGGTGTGGTGCCATGATGGGCAGGGACATAGATTTTGATTCCTACCTTGAAATACTCAACTCACTGTTGCATAGGTGGATATTGTGAGAGGGTTGTCCTTGTTGCTGTGAAGCAGTGGGTCAAGCATCTCATAACAACAACCCTTTATTTCTCAGCCCTGGCTGGCAAAAGGTGGATGGGCAAGTAAAACCTGCATAAGCCTCTTGGTCAGAGCTGCTACATCCATGTTATGGTAAATGCTGTTGTTCTTCTTTCTGTAAAGGTTACTGTCAACAACTCACTGAGAAAATGTTTAGATAAAGAAATCCAAAGATGGAAAGAAGACAAAGAACCAGAGAAGCTAAATGGGCATTTTCAGAGTGAACTACTAGGAATATTTGTTATCCAGGTAATACCAAGCTGTATTAAAAATAAACAATTTCATCCTTTACCTACTTAGTCTTTGATACCAACTATAGTCAATGAGAAAAAGCAAAAGGCCAAATCACTTGTTTAGGGCAGTAGCAGAGGTGGATGGTACAGGGGAGATCCAACCCATAGTCTGGCATGGCCCTGGTATACCACAAACTAGGGACAGACTGCTCTATAAGCAAAACAAGAAGGAAAGCTGCCTTCATTCTCCCTGTGCAGTCCCTTCTGGATCCCCAGCAGCAGAGAGGCAAGAGATTGTCTTGCCTTGCCAAGCAAGGAATCTGTTTCTTGCAACTGGGGAGAGTGTCACGTGCAGAGCTGCCCTTTCCCCATGCTCAACTCTCTCCGTTCCCTGGGTGCAGCAGATTAGTTGAGTTTATTTAAAAAAAAAATTTCATATGTTGATGTTGAGATTAATTTAGGGTTTTTTAATGTAATCATGTGACATTAAAACAAACAAACAAACCCAAAATCAAGTGGCACTTTCCCTACTTTATTTATTATTGTGTAGACTTTCTTTCATGCTTCTTTCTTCTTTGCCTCTCTCCTCATTTGAAGATGAAGTTCAAAATTGGCTTGAACCCACCAAATAAGTATAGCTGTCCTGCATGGTCCCTGGCTCAGTCGAGGCAGGACGAAGGAGACCTGGGTGCAGTTACCTCAGTTAAAGATCTGCAGCCTCTTTGACCAGTGAACCTGGCCCTTTCCAAGCAGGCAGCATTTAATATTGATCTTGCTTCTTTATTTGTTTGTTAGAGTATCTACAGTGGCCAGAAGCGAGCTCAGGACATCAGCAGGGCCGTGGGCGAGGAGCTGTCTCAGCGCCTGTGGAAGGAGCTGCCTGCCTTCCTGAGGAGGTGCGGTAAGGCAGCTGTGGGCAGCGGGGCTGGCAGAGTCCCCTGGGAATGCACTCACACACCTCTCCTCTTCCCATCTCCCTTCCAGCTACAGGGATGCTTTTGAAGACTTTAAGGAGAAGAGTAAGAAACACAGATACTACAAGCCTATACTTATTGCAAATATTAACAACTGCTGGAATTTTAGGTAATGGTCTTTAAGAAAAAGTTTTCCTGCTTCCCCTGCTGGCAACATATGTGATAGAGAGGAGGTACTCCAGAGTGAGCAGATGTAGGTCCATTTGCCTTCAGAGGAAGGTTTGGAGGCCTCTGAATTTCTCTTTCTCTTATGTGAGGATGGAGGGTTCTGACCTTGCTGATACTTCCTTGCAGAGAATACACAGAGAAAAACATGGCAGAAAAGGATGAGAGTAAAGCCAATATCCTCAGCACTCTTGGTGATATTGAAAACAGTGCCTTTGACGTGCTGCTTCAACAGCTCTTTGCTCAGCTGAAGGTATCACATCCATGCCCTATACCCTCCTACCCCATGGCTTAGCTGGTTCCAGGGCAGGACATGTTCTCCTGCCATGCTATCTGTTGCTCAGATCTCTGATTCAGCAGCAGTCCTAACCCACAGTGCTGCCGGAAAACTTCTACTAACCTCTCTTGGAGCTGGCCCTCAAGCCTGCAGGCAAAATGGGCATAATCACATGGGCTTGACTGTGCAGGTGAACATAAAACATGCTGGTCACATCTGAGACAATGGCTGCAGGAGGGAGAGTCTCAGCCTGCAGCTGTTTACTCTCTAAACTGTAGGAAGTCATTGCAAATGGCATAAACTGCAATTATGCAGCTTTTGGCTTCTTCATAAAGTGACCTGGAGGGCAATTTTATCTTCTTCCTGTTTTGTTCTTTTGGGCTTTTCTATATATATAACACAAGCTTTCTAAGTTAAGCAATTTTGGTGGAGGGGAAGGAGGTGTAGGAGTCAGGAATGTTCAGCCACAATCTCTCCTGCTTTCTCTGTAGAGCGTTTGGAATGCATGACAGAGCAGGGGTGCATTTCTTTTTATATATAATTTTTGTATTTATTTACTGCGGCTGAGAAAAATTGTGGTTGAAAATGTCTCATAATGATTCATTTTTTCCCCCCAATGGGTCCGTAATTCTCTAATCAGACAGGATGGTGTAGAAAAAACATTAGAAATGTGGACATAAAAAGAACACCTCCAATATGAACCTTTTGAGCCCTCAGTCTTCTCCATCACAAGGAAACAAGAAGGAGACATCATCCCCTTTTCCCTCACCCCTGTAAGCCACTGTCACACATCCCTGCACAGGACTGCACCCTGTGCTCTCGCTATGTAGGATACTGTGCCTATAGAAATGCTAAACATACATGTGGATGGAATTTGTTTTGAGGCAACTTAAGAAATTTTTCTTTTTTCAGCCAATGTATAAGAAGTTCACAGAAAATAAGTGGGACTCTAGTAATGAAATTATGAATGAGATCATTAAAACCACCAGCAAACATATTTCAGACTTCCGGACATTGAAGGACCCTTTTTACCATGTAAGTCTGAGAGAAATATTGGAAGGATTCTGGGATGCTGAGGCTGCATTTTCAGCTCTCATCCTCTGTGACTCCAGTTGCCTTGACCCATGCTGAGCTGGTGAGCTGCCCTGGTATCAGCCAGCTGCTCAGGCATCATGCACTTTACTTAGATTAGGCATATAAATCTTACTCTTCTATGACAGAAGCAGAGTGCTGCAGCTCTGCTGCAGTGTTTGCAGAGTGAATCACCCCAGATGTAAATAAAGTGCTTTAGAGATCACTCAATATATGGCTTTATTTATAGGTTTGGTTTAGCAATTTTGAAACACAGATGCAGTGGCATGAGTAAGTCTCATTGCTCCTTTGAGTGCCCTAAGGTTTGGAGAAGGTGGATGCAACTGGTACAATCACAGATAACTGAACCAGAACCACATCATCACTGAAACATCACTGTATAAAACAATACTTCCTGCCTTTGTCTTTTTAGTAGCTGAAACAAAATGATGATGTTTTGTGTATTGGAGAGAAGAACAGGAAGAGCAGCATGAATTCCTGTTTCTCTCTAATACTATTACTTCCCTAGCACATGGAGCAATTTTCTACACTTTAAACTCTTCCCAGAAGGAAACAACATTTGGAAATTCCCATAGTTTATTAGAATACAAAGACATTCTTGGCATCTAGGATGTGGCCAGTCCTGGAATGTTGGCAACCAGTGCTGTTGCTGACATGTAATCAGCAGCAGGCATTGGTGGGGCATGTCTTACAGCACCCAAGATGTTTTTATCCTCCATCTATCCTCATGGATTGGTTTGTCCCCAAGCAGAAGAGAAATGGATGGTTCCCTCCTCTCCTTCCCAACAGGCTATCATTGAGAAGATTCACACCCATTTGGTTAAAGAGTACATCGTGAGGCTGCTGAAGAGGAAAGTCAGCCTGAAAACTCCGGCACAGCAGCAAAATCTGGCCCAACAGATATCCAAGAATGCTGCTGACCTGGAAGCCTTCTGCACAAGCAATGTACGTGAGTGTTTGTCCCGAACACAATAGAGCGGGGCTCAGACACACTAAAAAACAAGAAAATAAATTTTCTTTGGCCTCTCGTTAATGTTTCCAACTCAGCTTAATTTCCTGGAAGACAGGACCTTAGGCAGAAAGAGGTCTTCAAGTGCCTGTGGGCAGGAAGGCACCCCTGCCACTAGCCTGCCCTTCCCTGGTAGGAGAGACATGATTTCATCTTTCTTTGTCCCACAGGCAGTTTCCTTTTGAAGATTTATATTAATAGAGTCAGAAGACTTAGATAAACTTTTTGAATTTCAGTGCAACTTCTATGAAGTCTGGGTTTTGTCTCTGTTATGATCCCGATTAGTGAGAGATGTCTCTGCCCGAATTAAGGTACAAACAAGACCATATGTCAAAGTCAATAATATGGATTTTATTTAACAGTAAATGGGAGGTAGAAAGAGAGAAAAAAATATAAAAGAGTGGAGGGGGAGAGACAGACAGACAGATGAAGCAGAAGATAGTAACCACCGAATCCACTGTGTCTCGTCAGTCCTTCTTCACCCTGGATTTTTCAGTGGTGGGGGTCCTGGAGTCATTCTTTTGGTGGTACCACCTTTATACAGTCCAAGTTCTGGATATCATCAGGATAGTCACAGATGCTGTTCCAAAAACTTGGGGTGGTATGTGTATAAGCAGTTGCTTCCTTTCCTACAGTTTGCCATAGTGGGAATTCTTGTCTGGATACATTAACCAGGATGTGATAACCAGACCTCACCTCCTCAGGCCTCAAATTAGCACCTTCCTGTCATAATTTCTCCCATCTCTGCTTATTTCAAGTTCCTGCTGTGGTGGCTTATCCTATGGCAAGTTCCTTTTGTGGCCTTGACAGTATTTTGAGACAGGAAACTGTGCTATTTAAGTCCTTACAGATTCTTTCCCTTCACACTCAATTTCCCTCACTCTGCTGCTTTTAGGTCAGGCGAGGTCTGAAGCAGGCAGCACGGGGGCTCTGGTACACAAGGGATTCCTCCATTAGAGCCATGGCTGAAACACCCCTCAGTTTCACACAGTGTGAATGGGAGATTAGGCAGATTCATCTTAGGAGATCCAATGGTGAGGAAAAAGTTGTGGGTGTAGCTGGGAGATAGCAGCACATGGCACCTGGCCCATCAGACCTTGTGCACACACTGGGCAGTGTAGAAACCCAAGGAAAGTGAAGCATGGTAGGAGGACGGAGCAGAGAGAATCTGTCGAAGTGGATGTAGAAATCTTAGTCTTACACCCCTTGAGTAAGAGGATTAAAAACCATCATAAAGCTAATCCAGTTTTTCCAAGGCTGGCTCACGCAGAAGCATCATTGAAAACAATTGAGACACTTAAAATCACTGACATGTCCTTCCTCCTTGCCAGGGAACAGCCTCAGGAGCCACCTCTTGGGCTGGACAGAGGTTTGCACCCCCACAATGCCCTGCTAACCACTTTCTCTTCTGACAGGGATCTCAAGCCACATGGCTGAATTCAGCACTCCCCAAACTGGCTGAAATAATCCGACTTCAGGATTTAGGTGCTATTAAAATTGAAGTTGCAACACTTGCCACAACATACCCAGATATCCGGTAAGAGATGCTGAAATAGATTTGCTAATATTCATGTTGAATTTTAATTGAGCCGGGAACAGTCAAATTTATACAGGATGAGCCTGTAGTAATCAGTGAGGGCTTCCTCCAGGCTGTGGCAATCCCGGTGCCAAATGGACAATGAAGGAAATATGAGTAAAAGCCTATTTATATGTTCCAAATTTCTCCTCCAATTTCTGGAGAAAATTCAAAGGATTTTCTCCTTTGCCCTGGAGATTCCCTTCCCAACATCAAACCTCCCAGGACAGTGCTGGATCCTGTGTAGGACTGCCAGATGCTGAGCTGGTCCCAATCAGGGACCTCAGTGCCCACCTCGGGGTGAGGGGGCCACATCCTGGTGTAATGATCCTGGCATGTGGACATGTGTGGAAGGACATAACACCTGCCTGTTTCTCTTTCACAGCAAAAAGCACCTGGAAGCGTTCCTGCACATCAAAGCCAATTTGTCACGCAGTGAACAAAAAAGTATCTTGGGCTACTTAGCAGACACCACGGCATCCACGCCACCCAGAGTTCCCCTCTTCTCTAAAGTAAATGTGTCCTAAGCCAAGGCAGCCCTTGGCACCCCCTTGTGCTGGACTGTTGGGTGAGCCGGAGATGGGAGCCATCCCCTGGAGCGATGCACAATTCACACTGCCACCTTTTCCTATGGAAAGTGCTAATCTGGTGCTCAGCATCTCATCATCCTCCGTGTGGAGCCAGGTGGAGGGTGTACCTCTTGGACTGGAGCTGCTTCTCACACCAGTCATAGATTCCCCCAGGACTTCCTTGGTGCCACTACATTCTCTGCCTGGGAGTTGCCCTGGCGCTCTGAACTCTCTCTACCCCTCAGGGTGCCATGAAGGCCACATCACTGACTCCCCAGCTAGCCTAGACCAAGCAGGCACCTTCTGTGTAGCTTTTTTGTCTTCTAAAGAAATGGAGGGAAACAAAAATTGAAGCCAAAATTCAGGGATGTTGGAAAAGTCCCATGACAGCCTGCTTGCACCCCATCTGCCTCCCTCAGAGGCGGGCAGGGCAGCTGTTTTAGGCTGATGCGAGAGGCACCAGGTTTCTGGTGAGGAGGAGCTGTAGTTCAGCCATGTCAGGGCTCGTGCCACCTCCCCGGTACTGCAGGGCCCCAGACCCAGGCCTTGGAGTGGCCACAGCTGCACACTCTGATCCAGCAGCAGCACTGCCGAGGGGCATCAAGGATTTCAAACTAGCCCTAGAGGGCATGTGTTTCCTTTGCCTCTGTGAGGTGGGAGCACCCAACCCCCTGGCAGACAACGACTCTGCAATGACCCCATCCAGTGCATCTGCACAGATCTTGGGAGCACTATTGCAATGGATTGTATGGGCTAAGCCTCAGCACTTTGAATATTACTGAAGCCCTCCTTAGCAAGGAGAGGACTTTTCCATATCCCATTAACAGCACAGGCTTTTAATGGGGTATGGAACTGATCTCAAATCCCATCAAAATGTACAGAGCACCCTTTTTGCATCACCATTCTCTTGCTTGCTCTTTCCCTTCTGGCTGTAAGGTCGATATGATGTGAAAACACAAATGGGTCTCTTGTGAAACTATGTTTTGTTTTTTATAGCCCATTTTTTGTGGGAAGCTAATCCCTTGCCAGAACAACACTGTGTTTAGTTGGAGACCTTTCTGTTCTGTTTTTCTCTGTTTCAACTTCTGTATCAGCCTGTAGAAAGTCAGTCTGGAAGGAAGACGCATTATGACTGTGCAAACTATATAATGTATTTATATGCGTATGCAGTATACCACTGGTGTATTTTTGTATTTGTATTTTATTTTTTCTCAGTTAGAGATATTAATTTGCAATGTTTATATTTAAACAGTATTCAAATATGCTAGAAAAGTGACTCATTTATTCTGTCTCTGGCTGTTGTTTACTGTATTGTCACACATAGTTCTCCTTCCACTACTCCCAGCCTGCTCTGGTGAATATCACCCACTGGTTCCAAGTAGGGAGAGTCTTGCTGGACTATAGACAGGCTGGAAAACTAGAGGCACCCTCTGTCTGTGCTGTGTATGGGACTCATAGCCTGGCTTTCCTTGCTCTCAGGAGCAAGGGCTGCCATGTCCACCATATTTATGGTGTCCAGTATAAGAAAATCTAAAATGTCAACCTCTAAGCACTACCACAGTCTCAATGTTGAACAATAAAAATATATGTACTTGACATATATCTCATCCTTACTGCTCTGGCACTGCCTTCCTCCCTCTCTGTTGTCTCCTCTTGTTCATATGAGCCTTTAGGAGATGCAGCCCACCAGGATTTGGCTCCAGCTAGCCCTCTTTCCCTCTTTTTACCCTCCTCACAGTTGCTGTCAGCCCTGTGGCATTGCTGCTGCCTCTGTGAGACAGACAGTGAGTGCTGTGGCCAGTGGCACACAGTGGGAGAAGGTTTTATGGCAAAATCATACCCTGAGTGAAGAACAGTACTTTGGTTTTAGTTTGGTACCTGGCCATGAGCAACACAAAACACCCTCTCCTTCCGTAAGCACACTGTCACCAAACTCATATAGACACATAGTTTAAAAACTTATTATTTAAACACTTAGCTACACTTTAAAGCTAAATGCCAAAATTACTTCTGACAGTGCTGAGTACTCATGCAAATTGTCACCTATTGGATAACATTTTCATTCCTAATTAGTGAAAGGTCGTTTTATTGCTGTAAAGACTGGATTTTGATTTAGAGATATGTTAAGGGCCTACAGAAATGCATAATACAAGTGATCGCACTGATATTTAAAAAAAATAAGTATCCTAGCTAAGGAAGTGCTTGAAGGAAAATAGAGTACCTATTTATATATCATAATTATGATGGGTAGGAGAAAATGGTTTTCATACACATTTCATAAGCCATATGGAACTGCATTGTGCAATTCTCCTCATCCTGCTATAAAACTCCAGCTTTCAGCTCTAATGAGCCCAGGAAACTAATTTATTTATCTTCCCATGTGACTGGACATTTAAAATGGCATTTGTTTCTATCTGGCATATTACACATAGCCTAGTAGTTTCAGGAGGTTGCAGGAATGTCTTCTGATAACAGTGTTAGTTTAATATTACAAATAGCACTCCTATAAACTAAATAAAATATTCTGAGGTTAATGTGCCTTGATTTTCTTTATTATGCAACCTCTGCTGATGATGATACCTGCCCCTCTTTGAAGGCAGAGCAGATAGCCAACATTAAAAATATAAAATCAGTTTTATAGAACAGTTAAGAAAGCTGGTTCTTGGGCACAGCCAGCTCTCCTTTGGCTGTTATCAGTGCCACCAGCACACCAGCCCACAACAGCCACAGCACTGAGCTCACACACGCACTCACACTCCTGGCTCCCTGCCCATCCATCCCACCAGGCACTTTCATATTTGGCAGAAGACTTGCAATTTGCAGTGCAAAAGACACAAGGACACAGACCACAGCACACCATGGAGGGGTCCGAGGCATTACTCTCCTCCTTTGTTTCCACAGGAGCTACCTGCAGCATGCCAAGTTCCCTGTTACACCTGGGGAACCTTTGCCCTTGCTGCAGGGGAAGCTGAAACAGCCAGAGAGCTCTTGGACTCTTCCCAAGTGTGAGCATAATGGAAAAAGGCAGGAAAGTTCTTGTTAGAGCCTGCTGAGAAACTTTCGGGTCTGCTGATCTGTAAATGAAGCATTAAGAAATCAAAATGCCTGCAATTCCTTCCCTTTGAGCCTGGATCTTCTCTCTAGAATTCCATGAGAGATGATAGCACTGGAGTAAAGACCACAGGATTTATTGATGTGCTGGTTTTAAGAGAGAGACAGACTAGAGCAAAGTGCTTTGGTAATTGGGTCTTTCTGAATTCAGCCCACATCACCAGGTGGGCAGTTCAGGCTTCAGTGACATGCACAGTGACAAGCCCAGATGACACAGTTCCTCACCTGCTACGTGTTGTAAAGCAGGAAGAGTAGGTACAATCACATCTTCACAAAGGATGTGGGAACAATTTGCCAACATCCATTTTCAAATCCTGTACTTATCTTAGCTAGTATGAACTTTAATAAGATAAAACCTGGAAACCTCAATCTAGTGGGAAGAGATCTGAAGCTTAGCAATGCATGGAGTGTACCAAAGGAAAATTGCACCTGCATTGAATGGGATGGCAGAGCCTCCTTTGCC
Source organism: Neodrepanis coruscans (assembly GCA_013400695.1). Lineage (NCBI taxonomy): Eukaryota > Metazoa > Chordata > Aves > Passeriformes > Philepittidae > Neodrepanis > Neodrepanis coruscans. The sequence goes on along the minus strand of VYZS01005657.1, from coordinate 20,137 downwards.
TGGGGAATTAGGGCACACAGATTGCAGGTCCTGAATCTTCCAGGACAGTTTCACTTGCTGCCCCATCACCCACCTCTTCTTTGCACAACTTGGATCAAAAGCCAGTGCTGGAGACCAAATGGGCAGAAGCCAGCATCACTGAGCATCAGGAAGGACATTTTGGGAACAGGCTAGAGGCCAGTGAGCTTTTATGTGACACCAGCAAACTCAGGCTTTGCCATGCTGTAGATTGAAATCCAGGAGAGTAATTGCTGTCTTCCTGCACAACTTAGAAGAGGATGTGACCACACCACCCACACTGATATTCTTGAAAACAAAATAGCTCTTCTGTAGCCATAATAATAGAGATAGAAACTGATGTTGGGGGATTTCGATAATTACTCATCAGTGCAGGAATCACAGATTTCCCCCCAACAAAGATGCAAATCTACACTGATGGGAAGGGAGGTGGAAACCTGAGAAGAAATCTGAGGAAATGTGATGAAGAGGAAATGCACATCAGGCTGTTACTAGTGAAAAGCTAATAGTGTTTTTCAAAGTAATATGAAACTTCTAAAGTTACTATGAAGTGAATGTTTGCACCTGCTGGACACCATCTCTTCTCGCTACTAGGGCTTTCTCCTCTAGAAATCAGGTTTTTAAAAAATCCTTTTGAACCAACCAGCTTGGAGGTTTCCCTATAGAGCAATTTTTCATCATGTACCAGCACCCAGAAAAGCCATCATTGGAGGTCGAGGAATTCAGTCTTATTTATCCAAGTAGTTTTCATCCAAATAGGACAGAGTACTTGATCTATAATAACTCTTCTAATGGACTCACAAAAGAGGAAAACTTATCATTTAATAGAAAAGCTGAGCTCTCAAAATATTCATTAATGTTGGAACGGCTGTGAAGGGGAACGATTAGTTCTGAAAGGAAGGAGATTATAACAAGCTCCTAGGTAGAACAATATTGGTCCTGGCATATTCAAGAAATCTTGAGCCCTATCCCAAAGGCTGAAGGCCAACCCCCAAATCCCACTGGCAAGAGCAGTGCAGCCTGAGAGTTCAACCAAGCACAGAATTCTGAGAAAATAGCAGGATAAAGTTAACAGTGTTGTGTCCTAAACAGAGGGCTGTTTCTTCTCTTTGGTTTCATTGCTGTCCCCTCTACTCTACACGAAAGGTCAAGAACTAGTGGCAACCACCTGAGATGTGAGGTAGGAACTGTTATCTTTGTGCCCCTGCACAGCAGACCCCTTGTCTCTGGTAAGGTCCCAATTCCAACTTCACTCATTGTCACACAAGGAGTCCACAATTTTCATGAGGCTATGCAGACCCAAAAAAGGTTGGTTGAAGATACCCACTCCCCCTGTTTGACATGGGGATTAACAGAGGTATTTCCAATTCCCCAAAAGAGGCATTCAACCCAGCAGGGTCCTTGCAGCCACCTACCTGTGACAAACCTGTGCAGACACTCCTAAAGCATGTCAGGCTTGAGGCCAGCGTGAAGGGAATGTCATCTGCAGAGGCCACACTTTGTTCAGAGGTGTCATTGCTGATCTACCTGGACATGGGTGGTCTCAATAAAGCAGCCCTGAGAAGCCTTGTGTCCCTGCCTCAGGATGCTCAGAGGTCACAGAATCACAAAATATCTTTAGTTAGAAGAGACACATCAGGATCATCAAGTCCAACTCCCTGCTCCTCACTACTTGAAACTAAAGTGTTTGACTAAGAGTATTGTCCATGTGCTTCTTGAACTCTGTCAGCCAGCGTGCTGCACTGACCAACTGCCTTCTGAGTGAAAAATTTCTTGACGTTCAACCTGAATGTCCCCTTGTGAAGGTGAAGAAAGGGCACCCAATTCCACCTCTGGGGGATCACAGGGCTTGGCTAACTAAAGAGAGACAGGTAGGACCTACAGACCGCTCCTGTGATCTCGCGGGGCAAAAAGACCCATAAGAGTTACTAAAAGAGAGTGGAAAACTCTCGCACATACTAGATTAGCTGGACCTGCTCCTTGGAGGAACCTTGGCAGCTTGCAAAGATATCACAAGAAAGATCTCAAGGTCAATCCTGGAGCTGGCAAAACACAGCATGAGTAGTAGTCCAGATGACCTTTGCTGTATATTAGTAAGAGAAACATGGGAGGCAGCAGAAGCAGAGACTGAGGTGGGAGAGCAGCCTCCAAGTACCTGCCATGCCTCTGGTCATGCTCAAAATCTTCTGTTGGTCTTTGTTTAACTGTCCAGCTCAGCATCCCATTCAGATCCATTAAAAACATCACCAAGACTAAAGTATTACTGTGGAATGCATGAACTGCCCAAGCTCCCATTTTTGTTTGATTTGATTTCTCTACGAAGCCTCTCTCTAAGAGCTCAGATTGCATTTACTTGGGGAACATTTTGTCACATCAGCACGTACAGCATGAAATCAATAGCAGCTTTTGAAGAAAGACACGATTCATCCATTGTCTAGAACAACTTCTTCAGCCAACTATTCTTGGGTGGAAACCACATTTAAGAAAAGGAAAAGTTCTATCTTCCTTCCACCTACGTCAAAACCGCACCCTTCGTGTTCCCTGTGGACACTACCTCCATATAAAAACCTGTTTCTGTACAAAATAACATTATATCTCTCCAGGTATGATGCTATTATTTCCAGTGTAATTTTTCTGCTGTCTCATATGAACAACTCTATACTACAGACTTCCGCTTATTATTCAAAACGGTATTAATTGCCTGTTTGTGTACATTTCAATATAACGTGACTTGAAAAGTAAATTCCTTCTTTCAGTAGTACATTAGCAATGTTTCCATGTTAATGTGCAAACTACCATGAAGACAATCAACACACAGCAGATTTCTGCAATCTGTTTACCTCTCTATATACACAAAAAATTCTTCATAGAGGTACCTTCCAGACAGAAATGGAGGCAATAAAATCTATAGATTTTTGAGAGTGGATAACTGGAGTTATGATGAATACATAGATCATTTCTTAATCAAAGGCTCCCACATTACACATGCACACAGTGTCCTCACAGAGATACTACTATTGTAACAACTGCTTTTCTTGCTCTCCCTCCAGCCTTTTGCCCAGTTTTAACCCTTCGAAGAACAGTTTTCAGGCAATTCAATATTTTTTTCTCCACAGAAAGTGGGCAAATCAAGGTCTTTTGTTTGGCAATTCAAACCATGAAGTCTGGGACCCAAGAGCTGATTGTGCTGATGTGTGAAATCCCCCTTCTCTTCCGATGCTCCACCACAGCATAGGCTTAAATGAGTTCCAGTGTGGGTTTTGGTCATTATTCCTTCTGCTAACATTGTCTTCAAGGAAATCATCAGAAAATTCAGGCCATCCTAGCTCACAATGCTGTAGGAGCCTTAACATATTCTGACAGAAATACAAACAATGAGCAGAGTACTTCTCTGTCTTCTCCAGGTCTGTGAGCCTCAGTATTTCAGTTGAGCAATTCCCACCTAACGTATAAAATAATTCCATAACCATAATCTTACAGTCTCTACTTTCTCTACCTCCAGTATTCAGGATTGACAAACTGGTCATCCTGAAATTCTGAATTCTTTGCAATCAGAAGCTTTTGGTATACAAATATATGCAGGGTATGCCTGAAAGGACAAGGTGGGCATCAGCCCCTCAGAGGTTGATGTGACTGGTCTCATAGGCTCGTGACAAGGTA
>VYZS01005657.1:0-12990 GCA_013400695.1 Neodrepanis coruscans | reverse complement strand
CAGTTGAATTAAACTAATGCCATTAATGAAGGTCATCAAGAACCACTTATCATCTCTTACAGTCAGACCAAACAGTCTAAGTGCTGCACATTATGAAGATCAGTTGAAGGGGGAGCAGGAAGGAGATGACCACAGAAAAAGAGAGCATTCACATACATTGCACAATGCTAGAGCCGCGGGACAGAAATGTTCCTGATTTTCATCAGAAATATGCTGAGCAGTGTCTGCTGGGGTCCCAAGGCACTGCTCATACAGGCATTGATCCTGCTCCAGCATTTGGGGGAGCTGGGCCACTGTGTTACAGTGCTTCAGCCCCTGACTGTGGTTTTGTTGTGTTATTGGAAATAGAATGCCATGGTCTGTCGGGGATAGCTCATTCCTACCCAGTCACCTTACACTGCAGTCACCCAAGCCAGGTGCAAGTAGGGGCACAAGCACTGCTGGAGTGAGGATCATGGGGATCAGTGACCTCCATCCCCATGGGTCTTGATGGATGCTGATACCTTGCTTACCTCTAACAACAACCCACCCAAGCCAGGAAGGAAAGGAACCTGATGGATGAGCTGTATTTGTGCATCATGGAGAGCTGACCATGGGAAGCTCAGAGTGCACCCTGTCAAGGTCTGGAGTGAAGGCCATGGAGTCACTGCAAGAAGAAGCGAGCACCAAGGTGCCTCTTGAAGCCAGTGTTAGGGTCTTAAAGCGTTGGTCTCAAAAGGGACCTGGTACCTCTGGAAAGAGCAGCAGACTGATCTTTTTCTCCTATGACATGGAGGAGACAGGTGATTCATCAGTAGTGTGAATTTTTGAAGTCCCAATGTGGATACTCAGCTATGAAGAGGACGAAACCCCTGCAGTCTTACCAATTGCACACTTGGCAAAAAACTTCTCCTCCCAAGTGCTACCTAGAGAGATCATGATGGACAAACAGAGTACAGAGGTGCAGAGGGAGCCCATGGCAGCTGAACATCCCTCTGACCAGCAGGTGGACAATTGCTGTTCTCAGCCTTGCTCCAGCCTCCATAGCATTGTGAGTGCTGTGTTTACCCTGCACAGAAGCAAGACAGATGGCAATTTCATCAGCCCAGGAATGCACATGCCCTCTCAGTCCTCAGTTTCATATTTCCTCTGCTCTCTCACTTTCCTTTCCTGTCCAATGTGCACTTTAACCTGTATCTCTTTGGGAAAGAGGCTATCGTGTGTAAGGCTGGCTTGGTCTGCAGCCAAACCTGATTTCCAAACACAAGCAGAGCTTGTGTCTAGTGTCTCTGTAAGAGCAGTCCACACAAATATCATCATGTCCCAGTCCAGCTGACACAGCCACAATATGTGTCCACTAGGTCAGCTCACATCAAGTCAAAAATGAGAATACTAGGAATTATTTTTATTGGCTTTCCTCCACACAGTTGAATTGTATTTGCTTCACTTTGTGTTTGTTTGCTTTAATTTTTCCCTCATTACAGGAAAGCATTGGCAAGAGAACTTTGAGCAATCTCAAGTCTCATGAATAATGCCTGGGACAAATCAAATGCAAACAGCCTGTAAAGTTCAGTCAAAAACATGCAAGTTGAGTTAATATAATGCAGTTTATATTGCTACACCTGTATTTGCTGTTAGCTATACAAGTGATTTTGTGTCATTCTTTTCTGCATAGATTTAAGCATGTAGATTATCTGGACAGAACTGGCCTTAACAGCCTTTGCTACAGCTTGCTGCCTGCTTCCTATCTCCAGTGCAAGGCACTTGCCTGCTACCACTGAAACGTGCTTCAGTTGGCAATGTAAGGGGAATCAAGCCAAGCAAAAAAATTCTTCAAGAAGTGGACTGCACTTTTTTCAGACCAGATATGTAGTAATAGCCCTGCAGAATCAGACTGTGCTCTGACTGACTCAAACCACACTGCTATTTCACTGGGAGAAGAGGTATTGGACCTCATTCCTCCTTGGAACAACCATCTATCCAGATAGTCCCTTGTGCCCTGGATGACAGCTCAGTGACAAGTATTTATTCTCTCTGCACTGGGGAAAAGAGCTGTACTGCATTTTACAGTCCAGGAGATGAAATAGACATGAGCAGCCCTGGAACACATGTTGTGGTCTTGCAGTATGACATGGATTTGAGCCCAGGTCTGAAGGTCCCTGTGCACTTTTTGGCCACCAGAGCAGCTTAGATTTTGACCAGGCCAAGGCAGCAAGTCTGGAAGTGGAAAAAAGTTTCCTCCCACTCTCCCTTCTGACATCTGCTGTGCAATACTTAGGGCACTGCGATACAAAAGGCACCAGCAGGGAGATGTGAGCTGTGGCTCAGGAAGTCCCTGCATCGCATACTGCTGGGGGCTGGATTCCTTCCTTGGCCACCACGAATTGCTGGGTTTTGTTTGGCTTTTAATTTAACCTTTTCAAAACTGATGTGGCAGGGATAGCAGTGTGCATGAGGAATGGACACCTCATGAATAGTACAAACCTTTTTAATTACACTTCAAGGATCGTTTCAGTTGTACTGGATCACAGACATTCCAGGAATCCCATCAGATGATGCTGATTGCCACCATCCCAGTTCATATCCTTTTCTCCCAACACCTCTATCATCATCTGTGACCAGATGCACGATGGAACCTGGGTGAGAAAGGAAGAGACAACCTCAAAGGGCAATTCCTGCTCCAACATGATCAGCCATACCTCACCACCTTTGCAGAAGGACATACGTATAATATTTTCCTTCTGCACTTGCTGCCCCTGCCCCATTGCTGCCAGTCTCCCCAGTACCTGGGGCCAATCTTCACCCTTAAAAACAATCATATCCAGGGAATAACAGAAATGATGGACACAGGAATCAGAGATGTAAAAAGGTGTTGCACTATCTTATCAGAGCAAGTTCACAGCTCTGCCACAACAGCTCACTTCCCCTATACTTTCCCTGTGGAAATTACTCAATGGACAACTCCTAGTTTTTTGCTTTGTTGCAATATCCAGTTTCACTTCTTTCATTTCTTTATCTGAGAGTTTCTGACTTCAAATGAAGTCAGTGAACTTTTTTCACAGGATTTAACAGTGAATTTTCCATTCTCCCTGTCCTCTGTTTTCATGTTGAGCCAGGATGGCTGAAGTACCCCCTGTGCTGCTGGACACAAGCTGAATCTACATCTCAATCAACACAGGTTAATTGTCCAGGAAACCAGTTATCTGTGCTGGGAAAGGACCAGGGTGTGGAAGGCCATTAAGACATGAAACACTGTCTTTTTCCTCAGAAGATTAGCTCCAGGAAGTCAATGTTTTGGAGCAGAATTTTCTCCCCAGAGCTCTTTGGTGAATTCCAGAAAGGCATTGGTCTTGCTGAAGGCTGGGTATCATGGCCCATGGTTTTACTTCATTTGTAAATCAGCTTTTGTAGACTGGAACAAGCAAGTTTTTAACCACAGAAAGGAAGGGACGTCATTTTGGCCTTAGGCAAGAACACACCAGTCAAGCCAGGCTGAGCAACATCTGGAGGGAATAACCCAAACTCTACCCCATGCCCCAGTGCAACTTCTCTCCTCCACACCTGCCCAGGGCCCTCTGCCCCAAATAAAGAAACTCTACAAGTTTGGGGCAATTTTGTTTATGGAGGATTTCCCTTTGCTGTATGCAAACTTGTGTGTGACTTTCTCTGAAGGGCCCCCCTGGAACCCATGGTCTTTGCCCTGCTGTAAGCCAACAGTAGTCAGATGCCAGCCCCACACAGGACACAACTGAGAGGGGATGACTGTCACATGAATGGCATCCCCAAACACGTGCACTCCCTTCCACTCACAAACGGGCCATTTCCCCATCAGAAAAACACAAGACCAAAAATGACAGTTTTTATCATTAAGTAACCCCTGAAGATAGTCTGAGTGTTGTTCTCAGTTGCCACCCATGTGTGCCTTCCACAGACACTCTTACTGTCCTCCATAGTGTATCCCTCACACATTGATTTTCCAATTTAAAAAAAGGTATCTTCAGGTAGCCTACCAAGGTTTCCAAAAGATTTTTGGCACGCTCTTGCCATAGGCTCATAGAGAAACTGGGAAGCAATAGGATGAGTGAGAAGTTCTCACAGGGACAAGTAACAGAGCAATGATGGGAAATAAGGAGCAATTTTCATATTGTAGAGCTGCCCTCCCATACAGGGTTGTGCTGGGATCTCTGCAGAAACCTGGGCAAGGTGAACAGGCAGGTGACAGCTGTTGCAGGTGACACCAAATGACTCATGGCAGGAAGGGTGATCTTTTGATGCCAAGCAAGCAAGTGCCAGAGGACATTTATGCAAAGGGATGCAAAATTCTTGTTTTACATAGAAAATAGGGGAGCCAAATAAGACTCTGGACATATAGTTCTATAGAAATGTTACCTAATGCAAGGAAGAGAGAAGAAATCTCAAATTAAATGTGAGGAGTTAATACGAGGTCGAAGAAAAGTGAACAAATAAGGAACAGAAGATCATGCCATAACAAAAATTCATGGCAGCACCACCTCAAACACTGTGAACCTCCCGATTGAAGTCTGGGTCCCTCCCTCTTAAAGAGGTGCTAGCAGAGGAGGAGAAGGTCCAGAGCAAATTCATGGTAGAGGTTCTGGGTCAGGAGGACAGGACTCCTCAGGCTGGAAATGGGTCAACCGAGGATGGGCATCTTCAGAATAATGGAGGAATAAAGAGGGTGGAAAGAGGAAAAATGTCTCTTCCCACACAAGATGTGTCAGATGAAGGCAGTAGGTACATGACCCAAAAACAGAAAACTGAAGCTTTTCTTGCACAAGGTGTAATTAGGCTGCAGCAGCTCCTGCTGTAGGATTCTGTGGTTACTAAAACTTCAGCTGTACACAGAAAACAGGCAGTCAGGGGTGGAGGGGGGCTAGAAGAACAAAATGACATTGAGAACTCTTAAACAGAGACACTGCTCTGGCTCCAAAAATGCGTAAGCCACAAAATGTTGGGGTCTGGAAATGTTTAAGGGGGTGGATCATGGCTCTCCAACCACTTCTGCTTTCCGTGGGCATCTATTCTTGCCACTGTCATGGAGAGAATACCGGGCTGGAGAGATTTTTGGATTGACCCATGCATCTATCTTGCACTCACTCCCAGACACCCCAGATGTTTGAGGTTTGTGGATTGGGTCATTTGGCTCCATACTATCTGAGTTCTGTGTATATTTTCATAATTTTGATGTAGTGCCCAGAGGTTCAGAAGAAGCAGTGAGTGCCGCTATGAAAGGTCACCCTCAAACTCTGCCAAAGCTCAGTTGCACTCATTTTCAATTTCAAAAGCAGTGTGGGTAGTCAGATTAGTAAATAAGTCTTCTCATATTTCTTCCCCAAAAGTATCTTCTGGCTTTTTTCTTCTTGTCACTCAGCAGAAAAATAAAACAAAATTGATACTTTGTTAAATATAGAAAATGTATTTACAAGAATTCCATAAATTGCATTTCAAATTCCAGAAAACTTTACCTCATTAAAAACTCCCTAATCTTTTAACCTGGAGTTCTGATTTTATGAGAGCCTAGAGCTCTGCCTTACATCCTTGTGTGCAGATGGGACATGTGTTTATGCTTCAGTCATGTCAACAAGAACAAACATACCAAGCAAGCATCACTTCTTGGTTCAATGACTTGTGAAGTCGGGGCCTTGTGGGAAATTCCACTGTTGCCACAGGCTCTTGGGAAGCCTTGTTTCCCTGGAAGCAACACAGAAATGTAGGTCCTTGGTGCCAACAGGCTTCAGACTAGGAAGGACCAGCCAGTGAGCCAGGGAAATTCCTTTCCTTCTACTCTGCTCTTATCTGGTCCCTGCCAAGGACTATTTCTCCCATCTGGTCCCATCATGTCATGGTGTGTGCTGAAGAAAACGACTCCTGCCTTTGAGGAGATGCACACCCCTCTAGTCAATTCTTAATTATACTGTCCCTCTATTTGTTTGCCTTTTCTCTTAGTACAATAGGTCAACATTACAAAATTACAGATGGATAAGAGTGTCCTTCACCCCAGCCCTCTGCTCTATCAACATCTCTGTTGCACCATGCTTGGAAGCAAACTTGACAGACAAAGTCAACAGAGCTTTCATCTCCTATTTATTTTCAGGCAGGTAAGAAGTGATGCTCCATTACATATAAACACTAGGACACACTGTAAGTCAGTTTGGCCTGGCCACAGGGCTCACAGGATGACACCACTGCTGGAAGCAGGATCTGGAGGCTTCCAGTCCCCTTACCATTCAAAGCAGGACCACTGCCAAGGTCAGGTCACCCTATGGTTTTGCCTAGAGAAGTCTTGAAAAACCTCTAAGTGGAGCGTTCACTACGTCTCTGGGCTACATCAACTTCCAAAGAAGAAGTTTTCCCTTGATGCTGAACCTGAACTTTCCAAACTACAACCAGTGCCCATTTTTCTTTGGTGTACCACCTGCTGAATCTGAGAAAACTTGGCCTCTGTCACCATCATAACCACCCTTAATGTAGGTGGCTTTTGAATTGTCCTTTATCTTCCTCTTTGACTCAGGTTAAGCAAGCCCAGCTCCTGCAACCCCTGTTCATTGGCCACATGGTCTAGATCCATCCACTGGAGCCTCTACATGTGACCACACATCCACTACTGAGGCAAGTCTCTCCTGCCTGCAGACATGGAGGACTTCAGTGGAGATCCTTCTGGCCAACAACTGTGTCTTTCCAGAACTGGTGCCTGATAGAAGATAGGCTGCTGCCACTGTCGCCAAGCCTCCTGACATCAGCTCCCAGCACAATCCTGGGGGAGATGCTGGAGGTTTCAGCCCAAGCTGGAGGACAGCCCTTGTTCTCAGCGTCCAAGAGTCAGCCCCTGGTGGTGTGGCAGTGCTGCCCTGCCTGTGCTGGCAGAGACCAGCAGCCCCAGGAGAACCTGCACAGCAACATGTCCCCAACCCTCACTTCTGGTCAGGAGAGGTAGCCAGCTGCATCCTAGATGAGACGACGGGATGAGGGAAATTTCATCAATGCTGAAACCATAGAAGCTCAAAAACCTGCAAAACATTTGAGGCTAACATAACCATCTCTGCTTTTATGAAAATGGAAATCAGATGGTGTCTAAATGAACCTAGAATGCTGTTCCTTCAGTGCACCACTGTCATTTCTCCGTGGATGGAGGAGCTGCTCTCTTGGGAGCAGCTGTGATCTGGATTTTCCAACCAAATGAGTGAGGCCACACTCTGTCTTTGTTGGCAGTGACAGCTTTGCTTTGACTCAGTCCTTAAAGCATGCTGAAATAGGAGCTTGTGTCATGTCTGGCAGCCTAAACAGTTTCCCAAGACTTGGAGAGACATGTGATTTACCAGAATCGCTTCTTTTCCTGCATCCTTACAGCCACATCAGCCCTTAAATAAAGTCCCAGCATTTTCCTAATATAAGAGAGAAAAAGCCCTAAACACACACATAAATCCCAGGGGTGTGGCAGCTCAGTCTCTGCTGAAGACAAGAACACACAGCCAGACTCCAGCTGAAGAGCCAGACACCAGCTTGGGTTTGCCTGCAGGGCCTTGCAGTGAGCCAGAACAGGCAAACCCTCTTCACTTTCCCCCAGCTGGGACACACTTGACAAAGCATAACAGGGCATGTAGCATCAGTTCTGCAGCTTTAAAATGGAAACTGAGGCACAGCATCGATGTGTGACAGCTCTTACCAGGGCCATTTGTCTCAGTCTCTCCAGGCATCCTGCAGACTTTTCAGCCCAAAGTTCAGCTGCAGAAGTGATTTATCTAGAGTTCACCCATTCAGAGTGGTTCCCAAAACAACCCTGTGCTGGGCAGAGGCTGGCAGGATCAGAGCCACCCATGTGCATGAGGCAGCCTAGCTGCCTTCAGCCTCTGGGCTATCCACCTCCTCAGAACTCTCATATTCCCCCAGACTGCTATTTTGGAGAGACTACATTTTCCCTCCAGGGTTCCCTGCTCTGCTGTCATCCCCCTCACCCCTTCCAAAGATGCTGGACCTAGATGCACTTGTGGGTTGCCCTGCTTTAACTCCAAGGACGCCTCTTGTGAACTTAAGCTTCCATGGATGTCTTGGGAAGAGTTCCTGCACTGAGTATGCAGAGTGCAGTACTGCTTTCCTGATCCCTCTCTTCATGTGTGGGAGAAAGGATCCAGCTCTGGGCAGAGGAAGATAGGACTAGGTTTGGGGAGAGTAGAGAAATGCTGGTTCTCAGGACAGGAAAAATTGGAAAAATGAAGTCAGTGGGGTAGCAGAAAAAACGGGAAAGAGCTTGGGTTGGTCTAAAGGGAAAGAGGAATTTAGAGGAGCAGGCAGCTCCTCAGGACAAAATATTAAAGGCGCAAAGAAACCTCCCAGTGCAGTAGGAGGATGTGTAGCATAATGGGAATTCAGCTGAATCATAAATTCCTTAATCCCTTGAAGTTCAAGAAGGAATTCAAAAGGAAAACAAGCTATTCAAATTTCAGGAGATTCATGTAAAAATGCGGCACTGACATCTGAGGAGAAACTGGTAATTGGAAGCACAGATGCAGGTGCTGAGGGACAGGAAATACCAGGGGAACACAACTGTAAGTGCTCAGAGGTGCATCTGCTCCATGGTGCGGCAGCCATGGTTTAAGCAGCCTCTGTCATCCCCATTACCATTTCCCCAGCCCCCAAGAGCTGCAGCAGCATCAGGGGGGACACACATGCAGAAGGGGCTGCTTGTGCCAATAATGCTGCCAAAAAATAAATTCAATAAGATAATACTAACAAACTGTGCATCCTACTACAGCCTAAATAAACCAGAGACTTCCAGAGGTGGATTTCATCCACCCAATATGTCCCAGCGCAGCATGTTTGGAAAATTGATCAAATCTATCCTGCAGCCATCCATCACAATGGCTGAGAGGGAGGTGGCTCCCTGCACAAGAGCAAGCAATGTTGATCTTAAAAGAGCAGGAGGTGCTGATCTTAACAGAGCTGATCTTAAAAAAGGGCTTATTTCCTAGAAAAATATTGGTAGAATTAAAGAGTTTCAAGCATAAGAGAGATACCAAGTCAATACACCAAGACTGTTTTAATCAAATTTTTTTCTGCATAAATCTATCTGCTTTCCCTCCCTAAGTTTCTCCTTCCTGAAAGCAGAGCAGCTGTGGATGAAAGCATCATGAAATGGGTAAGGTTGGAAGGGACCACTGGAGGTCATCTAGTCCAACCTCCGTGATCAAGCAGGGTCCCCTGGAGCATGTTACTCAGGATTGTGTCCAAGCAGCTTCTGAAAATCTCCAGGGAAGGAGAATCCATAACCTCTCTGGGCAGCCTGTTCCAGTTCTTAGTCATCTTCACGGTAAAGAAGTTCTTGCTTGTGTTCAGATGGGATGGTTGGATGTTTGAGACTGTTGGCTTTAGTAAGGTTTTTAACGCTGTCTCAAGTCCATTTATGTAAATAAGTAAGGTAGAGATGGCTTCTGACTGTGGCTTGGCACAGGTCTGAGGATCTAAGCAGCTCTCTCTGGGCATACAGACCTACACAGAGTCTGGTGGTCTGCTCTCGCAAGGCTTCTGGGAGGCAGACACAAAGCTGGATAGAAATCCATGATCAGAGCGAAACTGCATGGAGTGTTGAGTGTAAGTCCAGAGGAGTCTGGTCTGAGCCAGCTTCATTAATGATTTGGTTGCTGAAATGCAGAGAATGCTTATGAGAGATTCAGGGACTGCAAGCATGTTGGCCAGAGATAGGGACAGGATCTAATATTGGAATTATCTAGGAAAATAAAAAAATCAATAGGATGCAGTCAAACAGAAAAGAGCAGCATATAGTAATGCCACAGAAGTAAAGAGCTATACTAACAAGGGAGGAAATTGCCCATTCAGTAATAACTCTGCAAAAATTCAAACACCCTGGGGTAATGACAGGTCATGAATGGGCTGTGTCAGCACATTGATGTGAAAAAGGAAGCCGTCTAGCTAGGACTTGCAAAAAGGAGTGACACCAGGACAACAGAGAAAGAAACTCCCCTGCTCCAGCTGTCATCTCCAGAGCTCAGCTAATATGCAGTGTCCAATCTTGGCATTCCAGAATCCAAAAGACAAGAAAGAGAATGACTGGCAGATCACAAGTGTGATGCCTGAGTAAGCACTGAAGGAACCAACCAAGCTTAATTTAGGAAAGAAAGTAGGGGTAGACAACATGTTGGCCCACAAAGATGTAAAAATTTCTTCTAGAAATAAATGCAGTAATAGGCAAGGCAAGGCCAAGACAAGGCCAAGGCAAGGATGGGAAATTCAGCTCCTTTGATATGGATTGATATGGATGAATGCTGGCTTTGATACCAAGCCCTGGTTTCATGACCAGGCATTTCTTCCCTGATCAGTCTCAGGAAACTGCTCACTCAACGCTTCCTTGTACATCGTGAATGCACAAGAGTTTTTGGCACCTCCACATTCCTTCAGGGCCCTGTTTTTTTAAATAGGCAATAGGGGGGATGATGCCAGAGCTCTTTTTCTCGAATCTCAGTCTGCTTCACAGGACATGGACACTTGGCTCCTGCAGTCACAGTAATCTCTCCTCCCTCCCTGCTACAAGTGTTGGGTTATGCAGAGACATTTCCCACCGTGCCCACAGTAATCCCAGTCCATGTGGCTATCAGGCAATCTTGCAGAAAACATTTTGGGTGTGACTATTTTTGATTATGATCTTGTAGCCTGAACTCCACCTGCTTGGGCTTGTTTGGTTTCAGAAGGAGCCAGGAAGGAGCTTCTGACATGACAGTTATCTATGATCATGCAGAACATAAAGCAGCAGGAAGCCCCCCGTTGCATCCCCACCTGCCTGGGACAGATCTATAAAGAAATCACCATAAGTCTGGGCTTCAACTTAGTGCACCCTGTTTCTCACGGCGTTTCTACCTTTGCAGTGCAGACTCCTCCTACAGGACACCCCCAGAACTGAAACACCATCAGTACCTGCACTTGGCGCAGGGTTGAGCCGGAGCCAAGGGACAGGCAGGATAGCACTTCTGCCAGAGCTGAAGTCCCAGGGAGGAAAGATGAATGTATTGATGAGAATTTTATGGGAGACCTAAGTGTAAGCGCAACCGGAGAAGGAAGCGCATCTACGTGGCCTCTCTGCCATGGCGCAGGGCTGCTCCCGGTGCTCAGCCCTGCTGTACGTTAATTTGGCTGGAGCGAGCGGGGTAATCCTGCCAGCGAGGGACTCTGCAGTCCCCCAGGGCTCGAGGACCAGGGAGGTACCCCAAGGCCCTTCTGGGTGTTACGGCAGGACTCAAGAATGTATCGAACTTGCGGTGTCCGAAGAGGAGGCAGTTTTGCCTCTGCAAGTGAGTCCAGCTCCGCTGTCCTGGGTTTTTAGGCGAGAACATCAGATACCAATTGCCAGTGGGCGAGAGCCGGGACTGGCCCTGGCCCGTGTTTGGAAGGAGAAAACCTCCAGTTCTTCGCCCCAGGTGACGAGCATCCCCCCAGACAACAGCCCTGACCAGCCGTGTCCGCCCTCCCTGAGCACCCGCCCACTACCCGCCGCCCCACGCGTGGGCTCGGGGGTTCCCGCAGGTTTTACTCCCATCTAGTGGCGGACCCCGGCTCCACACGGGCGCTCGGCAGCGAGGAGAAGGTATCCCAGGGGTCCGCAGGTTAGCTCGGGCTAGGGCACTCAGACCACTCGCTGTGCAGGGGACCGGGTGACACAGGCAGGGCTGGGGCTGAGGGATGCCCTGAGAGCGGCCCCTCTGCCAGGACTATGGGATCACACTAGACCTTTTTGGGTTAGTGGACTTTTTGGGTTAGTTAGCTGGAATTAGTGACGGGAGGAGAGGGAGCAGTATCCTTAGCCCAGGGTTACGCCCTGGCAGGGGAGGTCTCCGTCTTCGCAATTCCCTTCATGCTGCTCCTCAAAGGAGACCCGGCAGAGCCCATCACCCGTGTATAGTGGCAACCAGCACAAGGCCACGTCCCAGGCACCGGACCACCTGCCACTGAGGTTCATGCTGAAAGGGGCATGACCCATGGCTACAATAAGGTCCCTGAGGCCATCATCTCATGGGTTTTGGCTGGTTGGGCCCCAGCAGGGAATCTTCATCACCAGCACACGCTCAAGGGTGCACACTGTCCAGCAGGCCAAAAGGTGTCCAGCTGTCTCAGCAGCTGAAACATCTCTAAGGGCAGGCAGATCTCAGTAGAGAGGGGGGATGTGGGTGCTCTCCCCTACCCTGCACAGGAGCAAGCTGCAGACAAGTGCTGCAGTTGTGGCTATGTCCTTCCCATTGCAGTGTCTGCTTCAGCCTCCTGCTCACTGCTACCACAGCAGCACCAGGGCAGGCAGCAGCACCCAGCCACCCAGCTCCACTGACAGACCAGCCCCAAACCATCTCCTGGTTCTGTACTGAACATCCCTGGCTGTAGCCACAGCAGAAACACCCATGAGTGTCATGACAGCTCAGACCTGGGAGGACAAGGCTGCATAGTAGCTAATACTCACATCAGGACAGTCCTGGTACATTGTCACCTGTGCAGCAAGGGCAAGGCCATAGATGTGTATCAGCAATGCAAAATGCAGCCCTGTGCAATGCCAAAGCCTCCTCCACACTGATCTTTATGTGGGTGCTTCTCACCAGGCAGAGCACAGCTCTCAGCCTGTGCACAGTAGTGTTCTCCCCATTCTCACAGAGAGCTTTTAATGAAGATCTTGTGCTTAGCATCTATGCCAGCTCCTTCCTGAGTCGCAATGCCTCCATGTGGACTTATCCTTCCCCTTCCCAGACTCCCCTCTCACTCCAAAGTTTGGTTCATGCTGAATGAAACCCCAGCAGACATGGGCAAAATGGGCCACATGTGGCAGCATCTTCAGGAGCTGCAGCAAGTGTCTGGGAATGGAGACTGGGGTCTTTCTCAGCACTGGGCAGTCTGGAAGGGAATAAAATTACATCATTTGTCACAGCACAAGCCCATTTTTTAGGCACAAAACATCAGTGTGGAGAAGTTTAGACAGTAGAATCAAGTGAAGGTTTTGGAAAAAAA
>VYZS01005655.1:14060-25483 GCA_013400695.1 Neodrepanis coruscans | reverse complement strand
AGTGATGTATGGAAAAAATACCGCTGCAGAGAGGCAAGAAGGAAATATCTACAGCAACCATTTGGATCAACTGTTTCTCAAGAGCCTCTTGCAAATGTATATCAACAATTCTATACAGGCCAATAACTTGATGGTGCTGAAAGGAATTGCCTTAAAACCTTTCAGAAAAGAAAATACATATTTTCATTATTTTAAAAGATATGTATATTAAAAGCAGGAGCTCAACAGAATATGCAGTGAAAAACTAATAAAAGGAACACTCAGTGGAACATTGACATAATTATCATTTGCTTTTTAATACTGTACACTCACATAAACACAGCATGTTCTCAGCTAAGTATAGAAGTATGTTGAGAATAAAAGTACATCTGATTTCCTAATAAATTAGAAGAATAAGGAACTCCTTTAGGAAAGAAAGAAAAAAAATCAACAAAGACCTTGCAGTCACTCTTAGATGTCAAATACCATTAAATACAACTTTGTCTGTTGCTAGAGAAGATAAAAGCTGTATTTAAAAGCCTTGCCAAAAATGTCCTTTTCAGTACTAATTAGCATCAATGGTCAAAGCTGCTAGAGCAAAAGAAGAACAGAGAGAGGGAGGACAAGAGAAATAAGTACCATCACTGACACTAACAGGATTTTTTTAAGCTTCGTCTCATGATACATTAAAGGATATTTTTCTTTTAATATGATGTCCTAAGCTTACAAGTGCTATGAGCAGATGCCCTTCTCAATCTGCTTTAAAATCAAGTCTAAAGGCACACAAAGAAAAGCCACAGAAGAAACTGCCTCTTCCTACTGTTTACCCAGACAAGGAATTAGGAGTTCTATAGCATAAAATGAAGCTGGTCCTTGTGTTTGAGAACACTTTTGGATCCTTCTTCAGGACTGCTTGGCCTGTGTCCTGGAGCACTGGGAAAAGACTGAAGTACAGCAGAGGAGAGTGAGTCCACATGGCTGTGTGGATTTTGTTTTAGTTCTTTCTACAGTCATGTGAGTTTTATAGATTCACAAAATGGGGAATCTTGCTACTTCACCTATGGTATTCATTAGGAATTGCAATGTATATATCTTTGTTTGCTTTCCTTTTCTAGCTTTGGCCATGCAAAACAGACCCTTGTTGGCAAGTGAAAGCATTAGAGGTCAAGAGATGCAGGAGCTGTTCATGTATCTGAGTGGAAAGCAAGTTATCAGCCCTGTTCTACCAGGTTGCCAAGAACAACTTGGTCTTATCTTTTGAAAGGATGGGGCCCAACCTGTGGACTTACCTTCATTTTCCCTGCTACGTCCTATGTACCTGGAACAGTTTAAAAAAACCAACTAACCTACAAAAAAAAAACCCAAAGAAACCCCCCAAACCTCCTCAAAAAAACAGAATCTTTCCACTTGTGTGTTCACCTGCATTTCATTAATTTCCACTGTTTGATTTCTTTCAAAAACAAAGCACCTGGTAACTTCTCATCCACACAAGAGGTAAGTCTGGAGAACTGTGGAAGTGGTGCAGCTCTATGGGTATAAAAAGACACGAGAATCCCTGTATTTCATAATTACTGCTAACTCAAAATATGGGTCAGAGCCTAAAAACTGATTAGCCCCTTGAGCTTTTTATGTCTCTTCTTGTCATGAGTGGCATGACAGGGGAAGAAGGATAAACAACCCTCCCCCTCACACTCAGCACACAGGCAGCCTGGGGCACCGAATCCCTCCATGCATGGGCTTGAAACAGCAATGGCATCGTGGATACACCAGCTTTCCAAATCTAACCTGTCATTCTGCTTCAGTCCTTTCTATGAGGGGATCTTCTCTCACATTCCTTTCAGACTGGCCATGCCCTGAATTCTCAGAACTGGTGCTGAATGCTCAAACCAAACTTCCCAAAGATGAAAGCCTGGTTTGTCCTCAGCATCTTGCCAATATGTAATTTATAACTGAATCATCACAAATATAAGCCATGTACTAGATCTGAGCTATAAGCACCCTGTCATTATGAACAGGATCATTTTAGACTACTCACCTAGTACTGAACAGCTGGAAATGAGTTTGCTCCCTACCAATGAGAACCAATAAATTAATGATGAATATCTCAGCATTGTTCAACACTCTGTGTTTGGTATTTCAGCTGCAGGGATGTTCACTCAAATAAAGGAGTGGATTTCTTTGTATTTTGAAACAGGGTGTTCCAAAGGTCCAAAGGACTTTTTTAGTGCAATAAAACCAGACTCTGTCCATGTAACAAAAATTAGAAGTGACCAACTTCAGTATTTTCACAGTTAACAAACACAGTGGGGCACAACATGTGAACAGGAAAGTTTGCTACGATGCTTCATGTTTCTGGAGAGTTTGCTGTTTGCTAACATGCACATATTACACATACTAATTATATCCTCCACTCAACACTAGGCACGAAAATCAAAATGCTGAGAGAAAAAAATAAAACACGGTTATTTTACCGAAACGGAAAAAGTGGATTTTACCTCAAAACCGATAATTGCCACTTGAACAAAAGTTTGTGCTACTCTTTATTTCATTTATTTTGAGTCATTGAGCTCTGCAATTGGTGTGACAGGAAATTATATTATTGCTTGATGTTCATTTTCTTTCAATTATGAACACCATTCCATTGGGAACTGCCTCCTTTCCCCAGGAGTCACAGCTACAAGGAATTCCAATTGCTGTTAAGCAAAGCAAATGTCCCATCCAGATCTCCATGGAAATCAAGCCTGCTCGTACTTCTCTGTTGGAACTAGAGCCTCCAATTGCTGAAGTTTGGTTTGTACAGACCAATCCAACCCACATGGGATGAAGAGGAGATGAAGGTCAGCAAAGAACACCCAGTTCTTTCCTCATAAACTTGTTCTGCTTCACATCTAAAGTTGACTAGGAAGGGCTTGATGCAACACAAGAGGAAGAATCAGGAAGGCAACACGAGGTTTTTCTTTCCAGCGTGTTTCATGCTGTCTCAGAAATGCTTTTTGACAGCTCCTCATGTGTTAAAGAGGAATTCTTCAATGTGCAATCAGCAAGGGGGTCTTTGTAGATGCAGGTTGGCATATGGTATCTCAAATTTCCCAGTGACAAGTGGCATGTTAGCAGAGCAACAGAGTAGCAGGGAAAAAGACGTTTTGCTAATCACTCCCTGTTGCCCACACCCTCAGGCAGAATCATATTGCTTTATGCAGATGAGCTCATAACAGTTTCTTCAATTTAGCTTTTATATAAAAAAGTGCCAGCTCCTAACGCTGTGTCAACAGGCACCCGAGGGCCTTCCACTTTACATTGCAAGTGTATTACTATTTAAAGATGAGCTTTTAGCTTAACATCATTGCTTGCCTTCAGAGTTTAATTACCGCCCTCCCCATGAGGCCCAATGAACCATCCACTCCTCCCACGGGAGTTCTGCCTGGCAATGATCTTTAACTAAATAAGTAAATGCCAAATAAGCACTTCTTAAAGATGCAGTGTCTTGTTTTCTGCCCAGCTTTGAAGCCTGGAGGAGCCAGGCTCTGATTTGCATCTCCCTGGCAGCAAGGCATGTGGAATTTAGAGAGCTCAGTTATAAATCTCACAGCTGATACAACCTAGAAAGGGGATTTAAAAAGTGGAAAAAAACTTTTTGCCTTTGCTGTTTCTTGTACTCAATTATCCAGCATCATTTCCTGTAGGCAGAGATAAATCACTGTAAGAGCCTCTTGTACCCAACTACGCTGTGTCTCACACACCTACAACACTCTACAGCCTGAATTTGCTACAATACTTCTCCAAATTATTTTCCCATATGTCTTTCCACCACCTCTAACTATAATGCAATAGTAGCATTAGAAACAAATCATTCCCCTAAAATAAATATCCAAGACTTAAAACAGACCAACATAGATGCAGTTAATTCTGTAACAAGGTGAGCTATTGGGCAAGTCAGAGGCTAAAGACTCAACAGTGTGCATGGAAACAAGAATTTAAACAGACTTTTATTTCAAAATGGAAATAGCAAAAATTGGCATAACCAGTTATGATTCTGGAAGCATTTCAGCATTACAGAGCAGCTACAGCCCCAATGATGATACCAGTTCTCAGAATCCTATTCCTAAATACACAGTGGTATCCAGCCCCCACCCCTCAAAAAAAAAAAAAAAAAAGAAAAAAAAATCAAGCCATAGAGGGATAATGAGCAATAATTTAGGACCCAACAGGTATCTTTGTAAAACACCAGTCCCTCAGCAAACCAGGAAACAAGGGGGAAATACAGCACTGCAAAGCAGGAAAGAGCTCTTGCAAACACTGAAGGAGACACGATGTATATTCTCATTACACCATCTCAACTTCAAGGCAGCACATACAGCTCTGACTGAGCTGGAGAGGAGTGGACCAGGGGATCTGTCTCACCTTATTTCTTTGCCAACAGGAAAATAACCCACTTCTGGCACATCCTACCAGAGCAGTAATCATGTCACTAGACATGGGCTGTGCTTTCTATGGCCCCGCTCAGCACAGGTTGCAAATGATCACAGCATCAATGACACTGTGAATGTGCCTCTGGGACTTGTTCCTGGCTTGAGAAACAAAATTCAGGCCATAGTGGCTTTAAACAAGAGTGGGTCTGACCTTAAAATGAAAATTTTCATCATATAATTACATAAATATAATTCATCTCATTGTAAAAATTACAAGAAAGCATTTCCTTTCATTGTCTTTCAGAATAAGATCTTAATCATAATGTTCTGGACTAAATAAAAGTACTTCCATTTAACACAGAGAGGGGAAAATACTGTGGATTCTGTGCATCAGGTTGGAAAAACATGCAAGCATCAAGTAAATGGAGTGCACATTAACAGATTCACCATCTTCAGCAGAGGGCAGAAAGCTGCAGCCTCTTGCAGACTCCCTATGAATTATGGATGTGGCACTAGGCCTCTGGCAATATTTTGCTAAAATGTTAATTTTTCTCTCTTTTGATTTTCTGTTATTTGTATTTATAAGGAAAGTTGTCAAGCATCAAAACCCAGGAACATTCTTAAAATATTTACTCCGCCTCTGAAGGTGTGAACTGTAGCTGAATGAAAATGGTTCTTCTTTTTTTCTTTTTTAGACAAAATCATTCATAATAATTTAAGTGGAAAGACATGGTTACCTCTTCCTGTACACATTTCAAATTCTGAATGTGTTTATTTACAGCAATTACACCCAAATACTGACTTTGCCCATTCCTTTGAGAAGATCTTTCATTGGCTTGACCAGATTTGGAGAATGGCATCACAAAGGTACTTTGCTGCCAGACCTGTTCTTCGACAAAGCTGCTAATAATGATATGCAGGTACATGGACCCTGGGCTCACATCAGCCATTGCCTCTGTCCTTCATGACATGCAGCTTATGAATATTCAAAAAAAACCCCAAAAAACAATAAAAACAATCCCTCCTGAGCAAGTTGTTATTTAGGACTTCTATGGGATTCTATAACCAAGAAATTACTTAGTGCAGGTGTTATCTCTGATAGCTTGCCCATGGATGAAGAAAAAGGCTCTTAAAGCCTGTAGTCTCACCATTTCAAAGGAGCAGGATGAGGGTGAAAGGCTGGAAAACATTGTGGAAGTGAGCAGTAAAGAGATGCTCATTCTGGAGATGGAAGTGAGAGAGATCACCACTGCCATAAAATATGGAAATGAAGGGAAAGGTGACTTTCCTCACTTTGCATGTGTTCAGACCTGGAGCTAAGGGCAGGAATGCTGCAGCCAGCAGGAACACCCAAAGCAGCATGGAAGCCAGGAGGAGACCTCAAGCCAGCCAGCCTGGAAAGACAGCAAAGGGAAGGCTGCCACGCTGGATGGCTGGGACTGCAGAGCAGCAGTGAAAGCTTCCATATTTTCTGGACTTTAAGCACCTGTCAGTGTGGAGAGCTGCCAGAAGAGGGCAGGGAGCAGGGATCCTCCATCACAGCTTGTTCAAAATGGTCTTGGCTGTCTATCTGTGGACTATCCTCTGCTACTCCTTCCCTAAGCAATTTCCTGCTCCTCTCATCCAGAAGCAGTCAAAGGGCTAATTGGGTCTCAGACGTTATTAAATCACTGATTTTAAAGAATTTAGAACAGCATCAACAAAATTCCTTGTAGATCAATGCTGCAAATTAACAAAGAGAAGCAAATTCACATCAATTAGTTCCTTAAATTTTGATGTCCAAGCATTAAAGCATAAGATCTTCCCTTAATAAGGAGCAACATTGCTGTCTTTAGCTAAAAAAGCTTCACATTTTTGCTTCATCAGAAAAGACAGCCTTCAACACCTCTATACATATATTTCACCAAAAGAATGTTTTAAACATTCAACACCAGCTTGTACCATCTTAGGGAGTTTATACCATCTCACATGAGACCCATCAGGCCCAAATCTCAAACAAGTTACTCTGAATGTGTGTGCAAGGTGTGTGCACTGGGTTACTGATACAGCAGTGCTGCTGGCACAAAAACTCTCATCTTGCAAAGCCCTCTGGCTTAGGGAGGGCTTTTTTTAAATAGTCACAGGCCCAACATGAATAAAAATATAGAAAAATGTTTGTTTGGATTCTCATTTGTTCCATTCCCCCTCCCTGCTCACTTTAGACACCCATCATTTAGAATCACTTCCTTTGAGCATCATTGAAAAGCCAAAGCTACATCCAAACTTGAGGATGTGTCTTAGCTGGGAAGATTTCCTTTCTGAAAAGGCTGGTTTCTGTTTTCCCTCCATCAGCTCAGCTACAAATAAAGACCAAGCCAAAAGTATCTGTTGAAAGAGGGTGAGGGGGGCACAGGACTGTCTACAGTTAGAGGAGAAAATACCCAGGGAGTGGACTTCATTTAACAGCTTAAAATTTATAGACTCATGGCAAAGATGACATTTGAAACCTATCAGGAGTTCCCATCCTGCTTTGATGCAGCTAAAAGTGTTACACAGCCTTAAGACTTCCACATTTGCTCATGTCTGTGCTTTCAGAAGAGAAAACCAGAAATTCCTAAACTAATGTTGGCAAGTGAATCATTCTGGGAGTCTTCAGCTGTTTTCTCTACATTAAATAATTACACTGAAGGGTTTCCCAATTTCTTGACAGTGCCATTCCAGCTGTAAAATCAAACCTCCTCTGTGTCAGAAGACCCTCCTTTCAGGGTTAAATGAAAGCAGCAAGTGATGACACAAGTAGCACAAATGGAAGAGCTGGATACTATTGTACAGCCTTCTTACAGACTTATTCCTGCAGTAAATATGATAATAGTATTATTTTATGCACATAGTGTAATCACTGAAATATGTCAGCTATCTGTAAACGAGCATTAAAGATGAGATAAAAACAGATTTCTCATGTTTCAGACATGGATTACTGTTAAAATCCAACCCGGAAATTGAAGCAATCCTAAGCATCTTTTTTTTATTTATCAGCATTACAGCTCCAAACCATCTGTACTTAATTGTAAGACAACAAATTGTCTAAAAACCAGCGAGTATTAGGAGGACAAAGCTTCTTACAGATTGTTTATATTAGAGAAATTTAAAGGCTGCTAAGATCACAGCACTTCTTCTGTACTTGTTTTATTTCAGTCCAGTCCCTGTGTTTATCTTCTAAAATGGAAATACATCCAGTGTGTTGATCACTGCCACAGCAGCAGTAAGAGGTTTATCAGGGTCTTAAACTTTGATGAGAAATCCACTGATGGCTTAAGAGCTTGCTGACATTTACTCCTAAAGTTCATGCCGGGCAAGAAGACCAACTGCTGAGCTCCAGTGCTCCAGTGACTCCCAGAACTGGAGAAACTGGGCCAGTAGAGTAGGAGGAGAGGCATTTTGCACACCATTCTTCCCGTGCAGCAAGGTAAATAATATCATTTATGTAGAATGAGGAATAGAGATTTGGTTACAGCTGGGTGGAAAGGGAGAGATGGAAGTGTCAGCCTCCAAATGGGTCACCCAAGCACAGAGCCTTTGGGGTAAGTGGCATTTTCCCCTCAGGAATACCTGCAATCCACCAAACAGCCCCAAAATTTTGCCAAGTGTCGTGCTCATTCAGCTGTGCCTGCATTCTTTGTAATTTATTCTATTTGCTACCCCTGATTTGTTCCAATCACTGCATAGAAAACAATAATATGCAATTAAATAACAATTCATGAGATGAATAACTAACATCTACTAATCAAAGTCAGCACTTTGCCTACTTGCCAACTACAGCACTCTTCATTAAAACATCACTTGGTGTATCTTCCAAAGAAATCTATTTCTGCAGAAAAGAAAAACCTGTACACCTGCCAACAGAAATTTCCTTTTAGAGGTTCTTTCTTCTTCTCTTTAAGCTCCTCTTTTAAATCTTTTATTCTCTTAGATCTCTGTTTCTCCTCCTTATAGAAGAACACATTCCTTCTCACCCTTGCTGCTGTTCATCTTCTCTACCCATCCATTCTCTATCACTACATGTAATTGTTTTCACAGAAAGGAAAGGCTGTGAAACAGGAAGAGAGCAGAAAATCATGGAATCATAGGATCATTTAGGTCAGAAAAGACCTCCAAAATCATCGAGTCCAAGCTGTGCCCCATCCCCACCTTGTCCCCCAGCCCAGAGCACTGAGTGTCACATCCAGCCCTTCCTTGGACACCTCCAGGGATGGGCACTCCAAACCTCCCTGGGCAGCCCCTGCCAAGGCCTGACCCCCCTTGCCAGGAACAAATTCCTCCTCCTGTCCCCCCTGAGCCTCCCCTGGCCCAGCCTGAGGCCGTTCCCTCTCCTCCTGTCCCTTGTTCCCCTCCCGGCTCCCCCCTCCTGGCAGGGATTGCAGAGAATTCCAGGGGCCCCCTGAGCCTCCTTTTCTCCAGGATGAGCCCCCCCAGCTCCCTCAGCTGCTCCTTGTAGGACCTTTACAGAATCCTCCAAAAGTTACTTCAAACAGAACATTGAATTGGAAAGAAAAATTCCTTTAAAAAGAAAAATGAAGTTCAAGCTTTCTCTAAAACACATCAAAAAGCTCTAAGAGTAGAGTCTCCTGGGATCTCTTATGCAGTAAATTAAATGCAGATGCTTTAAAAATAACTGCTAAAATATTTAAAGATGAGTAAGACGTTGCAACTAGTAACCTACTCCTTAAAATAAACACACACATTTTTTAATGTAGCAGTAAAGAATTGTCTGTTAAAGGGTTTCAAAAGCTCTGTACTCTTGACTGACTCCAGATTACAAGTTTGTCTTCAACATAATTTTTTAGGGGTTATTTTTTTACTTCTAACAATAAAATACTAAATATCACCTTGGACAGCTGGTAAGCAACACCATCTCTACATTTTCCCAGTTAACACTTACGTTTAAAATGACTATATTAGAGATTCAGGTGACGTTCTTTTTTTTTTTTTTAAACAAACCTTTAAACAAAAGGCTTCTCATCCCTCCTCAGATGTATTACCAGCTGTTGCCAACATCTCTAATTAGCAACTCTATTTTCATTTTAGTTACGTGCCTCTCACAAAATTAGAAAAACAATTTTTCCTTTCTTTTTTTTTTAAAGCAAAGTTCTTTCTGCAAGCCTAAATTTAAATAAAATGTTATTTTACTTCTAATTTGAAAAGGTGACAAAATGAAGAGTTACAGGGATGCAGTTTCAGGTAGAGTAGCATGATTTCCCAGTTTATTGAGACAGAGATTATTTCAGAATTAGTGCTGAGATTCAATGCTGTGCTTAAGCCCATTGTCTTGCTGACTTTGCCAACTCATAAACCCAATTAAGATTCCAGGCTGCATTTTAGAACCTGAAGACTCCACATGTAAACCTACAAAGCAGCACATCCTCCAGGGCAAATGTCTGTGGCCTCATAACCCCTTTGTCTCATATGAAGCTGTTTAATTTGATTTTTTATCCTCTTTTCTATCTATGCACATGCCTAACTGATCTGAGAAGTAATCTTTTTAAGGCAAATTTGTATAGATGTGCTAAAAAAAGTGCATTATATCTGTGCCTCCTGGGCAAGATGGGGCTTCCTGAACAGGATATTTGAGTAGAATCGAGATAATTTTTAAAATCCTGATTTTATATTTCCATACTTCTAAATGAGATCTTATTCCACCATTTATACAGAAGATGATAACTATACACTTAGTAGCCTCTTCAAGAAATAAATTTTAAAACTGTGTTTCTTTAGGAAACAAAGCAGAACAAAACAAAAAGAACCTCCAATTCTCTGTAGGACTTTTCTCTTAATAATTAATTTCATATTTCATGCATGTTACACATTGTAAAAAATGAAACAGCGATTATTACAAAGTACTTTTTGTTCAGGCATTTTTTTTTTCAAAGCTGATTATTAGTTCCACTGTGCACCTTTAACTGAACTTCACTGACTTCTTTTAGTCAAATAAGGGACTGTTTTATCTATTTCTTAAAATAGTTTTTCCATTTTACTACATTTCTTTATACTTTTCACTTACAAAAGGGACTGTATGAATTAGTGTTAAAAAATTAAATACCTGTTTAATAAAACACATATATATATTCATACAATATACAAAATACATAAAAATACACACAGCTGATGCAGCTTCATTCTTGTCCATGTGCTTGATCTACACAGATCATTCTAACTCATGCCATAGTTCCCATATATGTGCTCCACATTTCTTCCAATGAAACCATTGTAATGCAGAGAGGGGAACAGGAGAAAAAAAAAAAAAGGAAAAAAATGAGAGCCCCAACACCAAACCTGTAACTGCTGAGATTCCTCTCAGCCCCTAAGGTAAAGCAAATAAAATGCTAGTAAATGTAGTCCTCCACATCTGCTCATTTTACTCAAAATCAAGGGTCTTCCAGATTTTCTATATTGCCTAAAGTGGGTCAGGAACTCTAGGACTAACTCATAAATCCCAGCTACTAAATAGTCTCTGGGGTTCGGTGCAGATGCCAAATACAGTGACCACTGTGAAAAATTCTCATTTAATCTCAAGGAGTTTCTCCAGGACTGCTGGACATCCCTAAAATCCAGATGAATGTTGGCTTACCATCAAAGGCTGCAGAATAACATGGACTGTGAACCAGAAAAACTCTCTGGGAAAAAAAATCAACAGCTAAACCCCTCAAAACATCCATTGGAGCTCCTCAAAATGAAAGGTTTTGCTGAAATTTCCAATAGCAAAAAAAAGCTGAAGCCAACAGAACCATTTTTATCACAGAAAAGTGCTTTGTTCAGGGGCACATTTGAGCTGCACTGAGACAGTTCAGGGGGTTTATGTCTCATTTTTCCTTTCCAAGCCAGGACCTGCAGTCCTGGATACAACTCCAAGGATGAGCCAGGCTGACTCATGGCAATGTGCTTCCCTTTTCTGCCTCATAAAGATGTCCCCCAGAATGGAAAACTGGTGCTCAAAGACAGATGTGGCACTTTGAAAGGGTTAAACTACTCCGTTATAATCTTGTAATCTTTGGAATTCCT
>VYZS01005649.1:18110-34836 GCA_013400695.1 Neodrepanis coruscans | reverse complement strand
ATTCTATGATTCTATGAAATATAGAAAGAAGAATTTAAAGATCATTTCAAGGAAAGAGAATATAAAGGAAAACTGAAAAAATGAGTTTCTCTAACTAGGCTGTTCTAAGAACCTTTGAGGGTTTGGGGTTTTGCATGGAAAAAGTGCAACTTTGTCGGAAACCGAAATTTTACTGGGTTATTCACCTTACACCAAGGAATTTTTCAAATCCCAGTTGCAGTTTCCACTGGAAAACCTGATGCTTTGAAGTGAAACTCTGAAATATTCCATTTTTAACACCCAAGGCATTTTGTGAATGTAGCCCCTGTTCTCCAGTTGAATTGCTTTGTGAAAATAGCATGTTCCTTCCCTAGCCAAGAAACTTGAAATTATTTTCAATGTTTAAGTCATACAGACTGAGCCTTACAGAAATGATTGATGAACGTCACCTCCCACTATTTTCTATAAACGTTTTTTTTTCCATTTAACATAATTCTGATTGTCATATTTCTTTTAGTGTCAAGGCTCATATAATCATATATTCCTTATCTTATATTTGACTGAAAGTAAGCACAGTGAGACAACATCCAGACTAAATACAATTTCTTACATATTTTTGTTACAGGGTCCAATTGTATTCAGCTGACTTATCCTCACATAGTAACACTGACCTCAGTGGAACTGAGTATATTCAGCCAAAGTGAAAATCTAGTCCATGAAATCCTCTCTTTCTCTTTCTTATGGCTGTGCAAACTATTTCTTTTATTACAGCATGCTCATTTTCCTTATGTGGAATTCAAGAGCCTTTATAATTTTCTTCTCAAGCATTCCATCTTAAGATTTTTAATATCAAACAGACTTTTTAGAATAATACTTTCAACACTAAAACATTTCACCTTATTAGATAAAGATAAGAAAAACTATTATCCAACGGCCCACTTTATTATCCTAACAAACACATTCTACTTTTATAGGCTGTTTGAACCACTTGACAAAGTGCTTATACCACTGTGTATGTCCACCATCATTGTATGGACTATATTGGGTGAAAAATACATTCTTATTGAGATTTGATCATGTGATGGCAAACATGACTGCCATGGAAGTTACAATATATAACACTGCTATTTAAAACAGAA
Organism: Neodrepanis coruscans; assembly: GCA_013400695.1. Lineage (NCBI taxonomy): Eukaryota > Metazoa > Chordata > Aves > Passeriformes > Philepittidae > Neodrepanis > Neodrepanis coruscans. The sequence continues at coordinate 33,718 of VYZS01005649.1, read as the reverse complement.
AACCAGAAATATTTTATTTCCTGTTATACGGGGTTGTGTGTAGAAAGTTTGACTAAACAAAAATAACTTAGAATTCTCTGTAAAAACATTTTTTTTTCACAGTAGCCAGCATTCCAAACCCAAATATATTGCAGTTATAGAAAATTACAATATATTTTATTTTGCTTCATGTATCATTAGCAAAATTGCCTGTTCATCTCTTCAACTAGAATCCATAGTGGGGTGCTAACAGTAAGACTAAAACAAGGGGTACAAAGAGAGTTTTAGCCAGTATGTGGTAAGTGCAACCCCAAAGATCAGAAAAACTGTTTTGATTGTTATGCTGAGTTTTTTTTGACATCTCCATTAGGAAAATATTTGGATCAAATCTTTTTGCAGAGCTGTTTTGGCAAGGAAGCGACAACTTAAAAATACTAATTTAGATGATCATAGAACTCTGTCCATGTTTCTCCCTCAGCAATCTTAAATTGTGCCCCTTTGCATGATTTAACTGAAGTGGTGTTGGAGAGGGTGATGTAGGGTAGAAATTGTAGACTTTATTTTACAACTGTTGCAGTGGAAGAAAGTAGATATAATCACTGTGCACTATAGCAGATCCTCAGAACATCACACTATCTTGACTCTATGCTTTAGAATAATGCCTATAAAAGACTATTTACAAAGCAGAACATTTCACAATACATAAAAAACAGTTGAAAGAGCATTTTTTCACTTAGTTTGAGTATGTCTGGCATTTCAAGTGACTAGAAAACTTGTCAGAATGTAATTTGTTATCTCTACACACTTGCTTTAAACCACAGCTACAGTGCTTTATTTTGGAAACTGGGAATAATACCAACACTAAAGGCATGAGCTCACTTTGATTAAAGTATATTTTTATTGTTACAAACTTTAGATATATGGTAGTTAAGGCTGAACTGATTTCAACTTACTTGTACAGTTTATGTCGCTGTGCATTGTTGCAGTAGTTTTGGAGTGGGGCTTTCAAACAGACCTAAGGGAGTTAAGTGTCTAAATCTGACTGAAACTTAGTGGGAAATGGATATTTAGTTACCCTTGGGCCTCCTAAAATTCATGGCTAGAAACTCGCCAGCTTCCTCAGTTTTTATAACACATAAATACAGTTGGTATTTGTTGATTTTTAAAGCAGAAAAAGGTGGTTCACTGCCCTCCCTCCGTGCAGGAGAAGAGAACAGCTGGATCAAATGAGGCGTGGAGTGGCTGTAACCTTCAGCTGAGAGTGTGTGAGTAGTGGGCTCTGTCTGTGCTGAGCCCACCTGCTCAACTGCCCTCCCTGGGGTCAGAGGAAAGTCATTGCATACCCTGAGATACTCTGCTTGGACCTCAGCATTCTGGGAAGCTACAACAGCCCGTTTGCCCTCCAGTGAAGCCCTGGCACAGCAGAGCAGCTGAACCAAAACACCTGCAGGGTGTTGGATGGTTTCGAACCTTGGGCAGGGGCAGCTGCTGATGCCATGGGCAGCCCCTCCACCCTCATCCTGACCACAGAGGGCTGCAGTGGGGTGGCTGGGAGTGGAAGAGATGCATAGGGTGTGCAATGCTGATGTTGCCACAAGTGTTTGGGGAATGTTGTCATTCCCCCAAGTGTCACCAGCTGCTTGCAATGTGAGCAGTTGTGGGGGTTCCCTTACTGAAGAACAAAGCTGTGAATAGGTGTCTTCTGAAGCTAAAGGTGCTAATCCAGGGGAGAAGGCTCCTGAGGACCAGTACCTTGGAGAATGTGCCTACATCAATATTCATGGGCTTTTGTAGTAGTGTTTTTGTATGTTACTGATTTGTTGGTATTGGACCCAGGGTGCTTGTCTGATTAGTTTTCAAATGAGAATCATAAAATTATAGCCATACATTTGTGAGGCTGATCTACCCATTAAAGAAACAAAGCTACTGGAAGAGCATTCATTCTGAAAGGCCGATTTCTTGGATTTTTTTTGTATCAATGTGAACGTATAAATGGTTTGCTTTCAGAGTGTTTTGGAGACTAAACTTGCTAATATGTTTAAAAATACCTTATTAAGCAGCTTGTACAAGTCAGGAGTCTCAGGCTGCATGCTGGTAAATTAACCCTCTTGGAAACCACAGGTATTATAATGGCTTTGATGTGATAACCTAGATGTTTTCATGTGTTTTTTCTGGCTACATGAGAGCCTTTTCTCCCTGAGAAATCCCACTGTCCCGGTCCTCAGTAGTGTTCCTACTTTATTTTCTGAGATATAATTGAAATGGGGGTTATACGAGGATTTATTTTCTTGTTCATGGTCTGTGTTGGAGGTGCCAGGCAATCACATGAAAAGATGGTGGCTTTCATGCTGTTGCCCAGCTTTGTAATTATGGGTTCGTAAGTTAAAAGAAAGTTCTTCTGAATGTTACAACTTTTATTTTCCAAAAGATCATGACACTTCAAAATAACACAATCTTGTCACATTTTTAGTGAGAAAAAAAACACTATGTTTAAAATTTTTTTGGCATTTTGATATGTCATGTCAGGGTATATNGGGTTATACGAGGATTTATTTTCTTGTTCATGGTCTGTGTTGGAGGTGCCAGGCAATCACATGAAAAGATGGTGGCTTTCATGCTGTTGCCCAACTTTGTAATTATGGGTTCGTAAGTTAAAAGAAAGTTCTTCTGAATGTTACAACTTTTATTTTCCAAAAGATCATGACACTTCAAAATAACACAATCTTGTCACATTTTTAGTGAGAAAAAAACACTATGTTTAAAATTTTTTTGGCATTTTGATATGTCATGTCAGGGTATATCAGTCACATCCTGGGCACACACTGCAGTGTGATTGACAGGAGTGGAGGAGAACACAGCAGTTCCAGCCACTCTTTCTGAGTAAGATATATTCAAAGAGGTGGGGATATTCCTGCTTCTTATCTTTTAAATGAAGTTTACCCTTCCATGCATAACCCCACACTTTCACATCTTCCTCAGCTCCACGGCTGTCATAAAAGCCATTCAGCCACATCCACTCCTGATCAAACCAGGGTGTTTTCTGATGCACAGGAGCCAACTCCTTGGAATCTTGTTGTCCACGGGTGGGATGGTTGCTGAAAATACTGGCCGTGTTATGGGGCTCTCAGAGCCCAGCCACCCATAAAGGCTGGGAGAGGAGAAGCAGCCTATGCACCCACCTCCAGAGCTTTTGCTTTCCACTTTCAGGGCCCGTGACACTTTCAAACACAGTTGGGCTGTGGTGTGCTTGGAGGAGAGGCACTCCCCTGGCTTAAAGTTGCCCGTGTTGGCTGCTCCAAACTCTTTCTTGAATTGTGACCTGGAAAAGAGAGATCCTAAAAAAATGAGAGTAGCCTCACGGGGCTGATTTCTCCAAACTCAAAAGGCATCTAGACTCAGCTCCCCCTGCAAGGCACCGGCCCTTTTCCTCTCGTACCAGGGAAGACTCAAAGCAGGTCCTGCCCTCAGCGTTTTCAGGTGTTTCTAGAGTTGCTTATTTTGTTTTTGAAAGCTAAGGTCACCCCACTTTGAGCGCGGAGGGGACCTGCGTGTGCACCGCAGAGACACGAACAGAGACACAGGGACGGCATCGCAGCTCCTCCACACGGGACTGAGTGCAGGCTCTGCCGCCGCCCCGCAGCGCTTTCTGTGCCGTGAAAGGCAGAGGGGAAGGAGTTTCGCTGCAGCTCTGGGTGCTGATGGACGCGCTGGGCTGGGCTGGTTTTCCGGTGTGCTGGTGGGAGAGGCTGGGCTGGGCTTTGCTGCCGTGTCTTTCACGCGGCTCAGCCCCTGCTAACAAAAAAAAGGTATTTGCTTTGCTTGGAAGCACGTTGCCTAAAAAACTGCTATTATGTGTGAAGAGTCTGAGCTTATTCCTTTGACTTCTGAGTTTCTCTAAAAGGAGATTTTTTTTTCACCCCCTCAGCCACGCAGCTTTAGATGTTGAGGTTCTGTGCACAAACGCAAATCCACTAAAATACCTTGAATTTGAGCTATATTCAAATAGATTCCCTGAGCTTTTTCTTCAGGCTGAATTTGAAGAAGGGGATCTGAAAAAGTCAAACACACATATGCAGGCTGTAGGCAGTATTTGGAGAGAGAAAAAGGCCAATTTCTGAACCAGCTTTATTGATTGAAATAGAGCTCCAGTGATTTGTATCCACTGAGGACTTGGCTTGATGTGGTGAAAGGTAAAACACAGGCTTAATCTCTTGAAATCCTTTTGAAATATTTTCTCTTCCCTATTCAATTTCCTTGCAACTAGCTTTTTTTTGCCTTTTTTTTTTTTTTTTTTTTTTTTTCCTTTTGAAAATCAAAAGAATTATGACAGCTCTTTTTTTCTCTGTCACTTGTTTTTTTTTTTTTTTTTTTTTTTTTTTTTTTTTTTTTGTCCCTATGAAAATCAAATCAGTTCTGAAAGCTCTCTTTTTCTAATGCACCCGTCTCTATGGCATAAGTGTTAAGTAATATCTTGGCAATTTCATATTGTATAGTATATTGAAGACCAAATGAACGGCAACCAAGAAGAAAAAATGTGAATGAATGTATTGCTTGCAACTAGTTAAACTTATTTGGAGTGCCTGATCAACAGTATATTAGTAGAAGTCGTTTAAAGAGCAGAAGTGGGATTCACATGTTGTGCTTCACTGGAATGGGAAGAAAAAACACTTTAGTTTCCATTCTGCTTTACTATCTTGTCATTTACTTAACAGTGTGGAAGATATTTGTTTGGGATGAATGGCACTTGTCAGTTGAATTTTTCATCTAGACATTTTAAATTGGTGTTCAGGGTTTTGAGTCATACTTTGCACATCTTATGAAATACTGTCACTCATAGCACCTATTATGCAAAAAATCTCTTACAGTGGTATAATTGTTCTTTGCCTAATCTGACCACTAACCTTTTATACTCTTTACAAAATGATGATGAGATGCTAGTGTTTCTTCTTGATAATAGGCAAGAATCAAAAAGTGAGTGCTGTGCAGCAGCCAGGTAAGGTACTGAGATTTGGGTTATGTTGGCATGCCCATAATGGTAGGTCTCCAGATCCTGTCCTGCGTTCTTCCACTAAAACCCTAAGATGTATATAAAATAAAGTCCAGGGCTGGTCTGGAGATCTGGCAACTAAATGTGCTGGTTTAGGCACTCTGTAAGGCACAATTAGAGAGTCATAAGACCTACTTTGTCATATTGCTTTGGCATTTGGATTACTTGAGTGCTATTTGAAATAATTAAACATTAGGTTAAAGCCAATAGTGCTTTTAAGTGTTAATTTAGTGGAACCCGAGAATGTCCTTAAACTTGTGTAGATGCCATTGTAAGCAGAGCAGCTTTTCTAAATTCTCAGTAAATTAAGATGCAACAGGTTAAAAAAAATTCTTGTGAGTGACAACCCAAAATTCAGAGTCTGGGTAAGATATGCAAACCATATGTTTATGTTGTGAAATCATCCTTGTTTACAAAGGAGTAAGTACAGAGCAAAAAATTACAGTGACAAATCTAAATTCTTAAACTGTGGTTGTTGTCTTTCCAGAGTGTATGGGAAGCTGCATCCTTCTACTTCCCTCCAGGATAACAGCATGACTGGCTTTGAGAATCTTCCAAGTGGTTTTTATCTCTGGTGTACACATGACTGGACTCAGTCCCCTTGCTCAGGAAATGCTGGTTTTCTGACTGAATTCTGCTCACAGTTTGCCCTCTTTTCAGGTGAGGACAGAGCTCCATTCTCCCTGTGCTTCCAGTGTGAGCCCTGTCCTGTGATTCCAAGAGGTGTTGTAACCACTGACTTCTTGAGGTACTCTGCAGTTATCTGTAGAAGTAACCTGCTTACTGACAGCTGCTGACAGACAGATCTGCCTGTACATGTTGACTTGGAACATGGAGGAGCCATTTTGTCCTTCAATGGTCAGAAAATACCAGCTGATCCACCTTTCTTGTAAAGAAAAAACAGTAGGAGTCAGATCACTGTGATATGCTGCCTGGATTGACAAAGGCTTTGGTTTAGCAAAGCTTGAGAAAAATCAGCAAAGAACTAAGGTACTTTTATATAAAAACAGTGAGGAATGTCTCTGTGGGAACAGTAATTCCTCTACAGCATCTCACAAATTAACACATCTGACACATACAACTCATGTGTAGTGGTCAGGAACCGTTTATGTCCTTTGTGAAGATCAATGGTTTTCCATTTCTCAAATTCAATCTTTGTATGAGTTTTCACTGTTAAGATTAGTGACTTTTCTATTTTCTTTGCTTTTTTTTTTTTCTTTCAAAACCTGTAAAATATCTACTCCATATAGGAACCTAGTGGAGGTGAAGAAAGAGCTCTTAACTTCATGAGGTAAATCCCATGTAGGAAATATAAACAGAGGTCTCCTCTAGCTACACTGAAGTAAGAACTATGTATATTCCATCTCTAACAAGATTTTTTGCTGGGAATTAGCTTTATCCTTACAGGATCACCTGGGGGTGTGAAAGCTGTACTTCTGAGACTGGGTTTTGGTCCATGCCTTGTAGGGATGTGATTGTACACATGTGGTTCAGGGAGCACTAACAGAAATCTAGTCCTAGAATCCATATCTGCATTACTGTCAGCTCCACTGAGTGGGTTGGGTGTTCTCCACATTGGCATTCTTTGCTCAAAACTCCCACTGCATCACACGGGTATAACATGTTATGAGCAGGAATGTCAACTTTCTGCTCTCAAACACAAATGTGAAATGAGATCATGTAGGTGGAGGTTGTCATGATTTATTTATTTTATGGCATGCAAAAACATTAACATGCTTGATAAAACAACAAATGAAGTAATTTATTTTTTCCTATATCTGCACTGAATTTCTAAAGGATGATTTGTATGTAACTGGTTCCCTTTAGTTTGGGGCTTCACCTTACAAGTCCTTTTGCTTGTTGAACACCTTCTTATCTAGGTGATTTCAATGGAAAAATTACCATATGATCATTGAGTATTCTTTTAGAAAGCGGTCTCTTGTGTACTTCAGAGTTCCAGAGCAATGCTTTGTGATGCAAAGAAGGCCATTTAGTATTGTAATCTTTATCTTAGAAATTATTGACTACAGTTGATTCAGTTCAGTATGAAAGAAAAACTTCAAACCTACTTTTTACCTCAGGAAATAGAGAATTTTAGATTAATTGTGTTGAGTTTATGTCATCCCTTGGTTCTTTTATGCTTTTAGATAAACTGTGATTTTTACTGGCCTTGAAACTTTCTTTTATTGGCTTGTTTGAAAAAATAAATCTGTATCTAGGAAAACCAAGGTGATATTATGTGGGAGACAGAAGGCAAACAGAAATATGTATTATTATGATCCTTCTCTGCTTGAGAGATTTGAGGTAAAATGAAAACAGCTGAAGAGAATTCATAGTAGGATATTTAAGACCAGAAATTATTGAGCAGAAGTGACTGCAATGGTGGCTTAGCTGGCAAAAGGTTCCTTAGCTTTTGTTACTTAAAGGCTTTGAAAGTGTGTAAGTGAGAGACATGCACAAAGCAATAATTTTAGATTTCTGTTTGTCTTTTTTTGGACTGTAATTGCAGATTTAATCTCTTGTCAGTGTTTTGAAACACTTTTTCTTATTTTTGTTTTAAAAGTCTTGGAGGCCAATGCCTTTAATGGACAATCGTGGCACAACTGTTGTTACAGTATTTTCTAGGTCTGTCTGTTGAATAGAACGGATAGAACAGTCACTGGGGAAACACACAGCTCACTGTCCTTACCAGCTTCCTGGGCTGTCTACTCAAGCAGTTCCTCAGCTGTCAGCAAGGGACCCATTGTCTGTAAGAATGCAGTAGAAAACTGTCACACATAACAAGGCATGGCAAAGCAGCAGACTTTATATGGATTTAGGAAATGTAAATCCTGAAAAAGAGTTTCTTAAAGCCGGGGAAGCTGATAGTGCAGAGCAGTTGTGAGAACCTTTTCATGCTGCCGGTTACAGACCACCCTGATTTAAGCTGGACTCAGGCCAGCAGTGTTTGTGCTAACAAGATTTAAAGTTGTTGCTATTAGAAAATCATCTGCTGTACCAGTTGGCTTTGTACCTGGAAAATTGTACCAAATCTGCTGTGCTCAGGAACCAAAAGCAAGTTCATGAGCTGGGGGAGAAGGGAGAATGTGTGAGGACTGTCAGGCTGTATGGCTACAGATCTTCTTGGAACAGAAGAACACCATCACACACCTCTTTGATGCATCAGGAAGAGAGATGTGCTTTATTTACAATTCAATTCTTGTAATTTTAATGTTTATCCAGTATTAAAAGACTTAGCTACTCTATTTTGTTCATTAAAACCCCACCTCAGGCAGGTTCTATATGTCAGAGGAATGGCTTATATCACCCTCCCATTACATTGCAAGGGATCTGGCTGCCAAACAGCTGCCTGAGCTGGCAAACTCTAGGGAGCTTGCTTTGTGCCAGAGGGCTGAGTGGCTGCTGAGGACTCTGCTCCTTCCCAGCCATTCCTCCTGGGAGAGCAGTCAGGAGACCTGTGTCAGGGGGTGTTTGTGTGCATGTGCCTCCTCTGCAGTTTTCCCTGTGCTGGCTTTACAGGAGTGTTTTCCCTCTTGGGAATGGGAAAGTAAAAGGGAAGATCCCAGCCTGCCCCAAGAAGCAGAGACACAAATGGGGGCTGTTGTTCAGTGGCAGGGACAAGTGGCTGCTTGGAAGAAAGGGGGACATAGTTTAAGAGAACCTTTGGAGAAAAAGGTAGAAATCCCATGCCTTAGTTGAGAGGGGAAGAAGCCATTGAAGAGATGGAAGGAGGCATTTTTGCCACGTTCATCAAAACCACTGTTAGTCTCTTATTCAGTCCTTTTCCCATCAAATTCTGGGATTTCTTCTCTTGCAGACTTGATGATGTGTTTCAGGTTTTTTGTTTTCTTGCTTCCAGACATTTCTTTCTTTCTCCCTCCCAGGAGTTGCTCTCAGTCACCTCTGCAAACCTGTATATTCCCACATTTCTGCTCAGGTTCTATCATCTCTTTTTCAAATATTCCGGGAGTACGAGGACAACAGCCAGAATTCCCAAGAAATAAAAAATGTATGATTTTGATTAATACAAATACATTCTTCAATAAAATGGTGCAGATTAACCTACTTGGTCACAATGTGCCTTAGGCAAAAGTACTTGGGAGATTAAACCTGGAGAAGCTGTTTAAAAGCTCGCTTTCTCTTTCAATCCCTTAATATTTGTGAAAACAAAAAGTACACTAGCACAATGTATCCAAAAATTTGCTTTTAGTAAGTCTACAAAGAGATAGCTAGCTCTTTTTTTAACTGCGAGGAATTCTGCAGCCTTTAAAGTGCAGCAACTGGGAGACCTCAGCAAGTGTCCCGTTCTGCTACCTGTCAGTCCCACGGTGCCCAGGAGTAACAGGGTTTCACTGCACTACTCACAGGTGCTGTTTTCAAAACAAGTATCACAGAAGTCAGTAGAGTGAAAAAATTATTGCCCTGGTGTGCAATGGTCCAAGAAATTAATTGTCACATATGAAGGAATGGGAGGGCCAGTGGAAATCCAAAACACTTTAATTGTTTAACCCCCAGTTCCACCTCTCTACCATTACTGGAGGAAAAGTGAAGCTCTTTTGGCAGTAGAACTTCTTTTTTCAGAGCAAAGATGATTTATCATAGGTTTGACTCTTCCTTTGCCCTCATTTGAAGTTGTTTGGTCTTAAATATTTCTGGGTGAAGCACATAAGTAATGCTTAGAACATTTTTATGCAATACTTCATTGTCAAGTCATTTAAAATAATATAATGAAACATAATTGTCCAGTGTTTTATTCCCTCAGAAGAGTTGATACAATATTTAATTTTGAAAAACCAAGTTGTTTCACTTAAAATCTCAGATTGCTCTGCCCCTCACCACCCCTTTGCAATTTCCTTACATGTATCTGCTGAAGACAGTGAATCTCATTGTTTCTGAAATTAAACAAGAAAATTTGTTTATGGACAAGCTCTGCTTGTTGGGGGAAAAAACAGAACATGACAATGAAGGCACTGTTAACTGCTTTGTTCCAAACACAGCTTCCCTCTCTCCAAATAATCATATTTAATTTGCAAGCAGTTTTTAAACAAGGTTCTGTATAAATTAGACCTCATAGAGCTGGGATCAATTTGTTCCCCCTAATTTGATTTACTCTTTGAATTAGAGAGAGATTGAAGCAGTGACCACATACTGGTTAGGTAATGTGGAAAAGACCATGCCTGAAATGGAGAACTCTGTGGTTTTACTGGGGTTGCTGTCTTTGGAACTATACTCTGCCCTTTAAAATATTCTACTTGAGTTAAACAAACACTGTTATTAACACTGCTGATAAGCAGTCATGAAGATAGAAGAAAATACATCTGCCACTCAGTTTAATTTTTGTCAAATTGGTTTTTTTGAAGGTTCTTTATTCCTGTGCTATATTGTCTTGAATGATTCTCTTTTGGGCTATTGCTGGTTCAGCTATAGAAAATGAGTTCCTGGACACTGGAAGTGGCACGGTCTGTCCATTCTGGCAGGATCTTAGCTGGTCACTGTGTAGGCTATGGCAGCATTCTTCAATACATCTGAAGACTTGGTTCTTCAGAAAAAGGATGTATGATGCTCAAGAAGTAATTTGGGGTTTTTACCTGAAAGAAGTTTCATTGGAAGCAACAGCTATGGGAATGTATTTATATGTGCATGTATCTGTTGTTAGGTGAAGTGCCTTGCCTCCCACATGCCTGGGAATATTTTTTCCCCCTTGATAACAAATATAAGTACTTAAAAAAATGGGGTGGAGAGAGGTTTGACAGACTATATCTAAAGTCCAGAAAAGTGCTCCCTTGTGAAGATCTGTTGAAAAACATTGATAGTAACAAGTAGCAAAATGGATTTTTCATATTTTTGCAGTGATTGTACTTATGCCTTTCTGCTACCCAGTATTTGTTTAGATTAAAATTAATTGAAAAAATACAATGGACAATCTTATTCTAGCAAAAATGTTTTTAACTGGATGAAAAGCATATTCCAGCCACAGTTGGAGCAATGAGTTTCAGATTCTGGCCTTGCTGTGGCTGTTCAGTGAGTTCAGCCATGCTTCAAATATTTTGTTCCACAGAATCATCACCTACGGTATCTCTGATTTTGGTAAGGTCTATTACTGTGCTGATCCTGTATATTGTATTGTCTTCTACACAGGGTAAAAAAGGCTTTTTAAAAGAAAGAAATATGTTTAACTTTTTTTTTACACACAATAATCACCAAAATAACCATTCTGCTCATAATAAAATAATGCCAAGGCCCAAACCCAGGGGTTCTGGTCATTCATGGAGAGCTTCTGAAGGCCTAAACATTCTCTGTCTTGGTGTTTTGTTAACCTTGTTACTACAGTTCTAATTGGGTCACTGTAGACAATTGCTGATGGGGGTATCAAATAAACTTTCAGAGTTGCTGGCTAGTGATTTGACTGATTAAATATGGATTAGATTCAGAATAAGATGATAGAAAGGTATTTTATTTTCTGACATGCTTAAGCTTATGAAGATGTTATGTCACGTTGTATCTTATCACATTATGTTAATTTAGCACTGTGTAGGCTTTTGATGTGATGTGCTTTAGCTCATTAAAATGTTTTCCAACTTCAGGGAAGTTTGTTACCAAGAGGCACAAGACTTGGCTCATTTGACAAAGCTATTACAGCCTAATGGAGTGGCAACATTTTAAAAGCTACCCAGACAAAATATGTTGTGTGTGTATATACAACCATATAGATTTAAAAGTAATTGCAGGAATAGACTTTATACTTCCCAGTAGGAAAGGTCACTGACTGTTCTGATTTTCAGACTGGACCTTAAAAGACAGGTCAATCTTATGAGACTTCTGCAGAGGCCAGACAAGGTGTCCAAAGCAGAAAAGTCAGTTGCTTCTTTTTTCAAGTCTGAGGTAATTTCTTCTTTTCTAATGTCGTCAGTATGCATATTTATAGTTTGAGTCATTGACAACCAGAATTATTTTATATGAAATTGACAGGCATCTTGCAGGAATGGCCTTTGGAGCCAGTCCTTTATTTAGTTTTAGCTAATATCCGTGTGTATGCCCAATTTAGGAAAAACAACAGTAATTTAAGTGACAGAAAAGGGGAATTAATTCAGAGCCTGAAGGAAGAACAGTCCTTTCTTTTGATTACAGTCCTGGTGTCTGAATCTGAATCCAGCATGCCCTGGATCTTTCTCTCTTAATGTGCTGTCAGATATCTCAGGATGAAATTCATCTCCCTTGTTATAGTACAGGCAAAAAGCAGAGCTAGAAGAAAGGTATTGTATAGAAAAGGAATTATTCTATCTGGAGTTTTCATTTGTAGTATAAACCCAGCTCTCTCCACCTCTTCTTCTTCACAAAGACCCCATCTCCTTCATTTTCTGTTGTCATGCTTTTCCTGCCTGTAATCCCTCTTGAGGCACAAGCAGGTCCTTGGCAGTTGTGTTCCCCACACAGCAGTCTGTGTGGAGCTGCATGGATTAGATACATTCTGGGAGAAGCAGAAAATCTTGCAATAAAAGAGCAGATTTTTTTTTTTTCTGGGAGGGAGGGGGTCAGTATTTAGGACCGAGTTTATTTTACCATGTGCTGGTGGAATGGGCAGTGCCATTGTATGAGTCAAAGAAGAATAGGTCCTGCCCTGAGGGCAGAGGTTTTGAAGCTGCAATGCTGTAGCACAGTGACTGTGGATCTGTGCAGGAATCACCTACTTTATGCTTCCTTTCAGGAACCCTGAAAAGCCATTTCATAGCACTTAACTCAGAGGCAGCAAGGTGAGAAAGAGGTTTGATTGTAAAGCAGCATCGGTGGAACTTGGATTGGGCAGACATCTGAAAGAATTGTGCAGAGCAACATCTCTTAATGGATGTTGCTTGTGTTTTGACATTCTTAGTCAAATGATATGAAATAAAGAACTGCTTTGCTGTCTTGCTTGCAGGCCAGAATTATTGGGAGGGAAAAGCTGTACAAGTTGCAAAGGGCATTTGAATGTTTACAGATGAACAGAACTGCAGTGAAAGGATAAAACCTTTTGCCCAGAAAAGTTAAATGGTCGTGCAACTAGCAGAGATTCCCTTTTTGTGAGAGAGAATCAATTCCAGAACTTCTTCCCTCCCTATCCCCACCATGTTTGCTTCATGCCAATCCCAGGTGTTTTCCTTCAGCTCTTAGAGAAAATGGCAGTAGGGACTGTTTTGCTGGCATTTTGGTTATGTTTTGCTGTTTTTTTCAGTTTGTTCATGTCATTAACTTTTCCTTAACTTGACCTCTGTGAGACAGCTGAGCTCAGAGAATGTTCAACAGGCACTATTATTGGCAAATTATCTGTCAGCACAATCTGGAGCCAATAGTAACCAGAAGAAAAAGCAACTGAGTATCTACAGGAAAACAGAGGTTCTTTAATACTCAATTGCTGGTCAGCGCCAAGAGCAGCCAATAAAAAGTGACATGAAAATGTTTGACATTAGAAAGAACAAAAAATGATCTCCTAAATTAATTCATAGCATTTATGGGGGAAAATAAGGAAACCTAACAATATTTGTCAAGGTGAATTCATAATTGTTCTTTCTCACAGTATAGGGTTGAATGTGGAAAGTTTTGTGTGTATGTTGCTGAGATGGCAGTAAGTGGTAAAAATAAAATTTGTAGCAGATTTATAGTTCCTCTTGAAACGCATCCTTTGAAGAACATAACTCTAATGGTCTAAGTTTGGCTTCCTGTTTTATGACCTTGCCTTCTCCTTACAATATCTTGATGCTTCCAACATCAGCCTGAAATCTGTTCCACAGAGAGAGGAATGCTGAGAGTGAGACAGTGTGCTTTATATGGTTTATGTCATTGCTTTTGGCACAATACTCTACTCCTGGGAGTTTTGTGCCAAATCTTATGCCCAAGTTGTTTCACCTTCATTGTAACAAATTTCTGTCTTGTCAGGTTTTGGTTTTTAGTGGTTCATATTTTCTCTTTTTAGGTAAATGTATTTTCAGCTTTTTTGAAAAGTGTAGGGCTGGTCTTTTGTTCCAGTTTGGGCCTGACCTGTAAGGAAACTGTGCCTTGGATAGATGTTCTTTGTGCTGCTTCTCTACTTTGTAGTCATCCATGCCTGAGGGCCTAATTTCTAAAATGTCTTCAAGCCAGAAACCAGGCCACTGGATGCCTTGAAGATAAAAATTGAGCCTACTCTAGTGGTTGTAGGAGGCCAAAGCAGAGAGCAGGAATATGTTGTTCCTTCTGAAGTTTTCAACGCATACCAGACATGTTGAATTCCTAAATAAAAGAAACCAGGAGGTGACAGCTGAGGGCAGATTGTTGGTCACCAAGGGGGTGTTCCCAGTTAGTGCAAGCAGCACTGTCAATATCGGGTTTAAGTGCTGCTATTGTGTGGGAGTCTAGTTTCAACAGTAAATCCAAGAGCTCCTTTTCTCAATGGGCTTTTGTCATGGAAACAGAATGCATTGCTGAGGTGAATTCTGTGTTCTCTTCTCCTATACAGCCTTCTTTGCCTGAATTCAGCTTCTGGTAGGTAAACCTGCCCACACAGTGAGTGTCTCCTTAATGTGTGGTCCTACAGGGGATATTTCACTGATGGACTTAGACTGTAGAAAATCACCTGTAACTCCTGAAAACCTTTTAGTGTGGGCAATTTGATGAATGGTGTCAGAGAGTTTAGAGAGGTCTGGGAGTGTGAGGGTGGTGTTTGCTTGTCATCTGTTGACATGAGGAGACTGTCTGCTGATCCTGTGTCTGCCCAGAGCCTGGCCTGGGTCCAGGTGATGGTGAGGACACTGTGCTGGATTCGGCTGCGAGCCCTTCATTAGCTTTGAGCTTGTTTTCCTGTGGCCTTTTTTCAAAATGACAGTAAGGAACAGTTTGGCTGTGAGCCATATATTCTCATTGCTTTTTATGATGGAAAAACTCTCACTTTTTGGAAATGTGCTTTTAAAGGATGAAAGTAAAATTTCTTCTCCAAGTCAGACATTGGCAGTTGTGACCAGCTAGAAGCAGAAAGGTAGGTAGGATCTTCTTGGGTGCCCTCTCTGGGCCTCAGACCTTTCTGAGCCTTTGAGTTTTCTCACTGGATTTTTCCAATTCTTTTTGAATTACTGTACATCTACAAACACTTCCCCAGTAGAACTATATATTCTATATATATTGTTCTTGCTAATTCTACATGACTCTTTGTTCTTGTTTTAGACTAGAGAGTTGTGGTGGTTTTACCACAAATTCAGTGATTTTTGGAGCAGAGACTCTGAGAGAAGTCACACACACACCCCAAAAATGAAGAGAACACACAAACAATCACAGTTTATTTTACGCAAAACACCAAAACCCGACAAACAAAGTACAAAACAGACAAATCAAATAAATAAATTTCTTCCAGGGCCCTCGTTTGGGGCAAGGACACTCTGGCGAATAGTGCTTGTGTCTGTCTCTCTCAGAGCCCGGCAAAGAGACTCCACGGTATTTAGAAGGGAGCGTGTGGTCTTGAGGGCCCCTTAGTCTTTACCCTCTGACCAGTTCCGTCTGAGGAGAACAACTTAAGAAGATTACAAAACCGCGCCCCTCCCCCCTTTCCTCCCTTTTGCCCGAGGAGAGATTTAGTGCT
>VYZS01005638.1:0-16328 GCA_013400695.1 Neodrepanis coruscans | reverse complement strand
TTCCAGTCTCGCCCATCCTGTGATTTTGTGGTTCTGTAGCATTTGAATGCTGCCATAAGCCAGTCATCTCATCTCCAGACAGTGAGGAAGAGAGTCACAGGTGCCATCTGCTCTCCAGGTGCCAGAGCCTCCAGGTGTCTCCTGGTTTTCCTCTTAGGATTTCCGCTGTTTCTGTTGTAACTTATGAGTTTTTTTCTTAAAGTATCCAGCTATGCTAAAAATACACACCTTGTCTGTAAGTTACATATATCTCACCACAGAATCAATGTGTTCAGAGTACAGTATGAACATTTATCATTTTGGATCTAAGAATAACACTTTAATCCTCTTTCAACATAATCAAACTCTGAGAAGTCTTAATGAATTATGACAGAATTCTAAGGAGTATAACCATGAGCTTATACTTTCCATCTGTTTAACAAAGGATTAATAAAAAAGAGATAATGTGAAACAGATCCACCATTGATATTAATTTCCAGCATTTGAGGATCCAGTTACATATATGCAGAATCATATTTTGACCAGTTGCACATGTGGTGAATTTATGGTTTTGGCAGGGTGAGTGGATGGAATCATAGTATGACACAAGATTATCCCTGCTACAGAAATGGATTTGTTGATTTCTAGGCTTTTTGCACTTGGAACATTAAGTTACTTGTTCAGTGGAACAGATTTACAGAGATTTTAATGTAGATGCTTTCTTCTCTGATTTCCAGAGGATCCGAGATTTAGAAGATAAAACTGACATCCAAAAGAGACAAATTAAGGATCTGGAGGAAAAGGTTGGTTTTCTTATGCTTCTGAACAAGCTGATCAACTTTGGTTTGAAAGTAGGGACCCAGTTCTCTTGAACTGCGTGACCTTCCTGTTCCCCTCAATCAGCTGCACCCATTGGTGGTGTTGTACTGTCCTTTCTTTTCAATCTGTGTCACATGATACAGACTTTAATATTACAATACTACATTACATTATTAACTGTGTAATGGTGAGTGTTTGGTATTTTGTGTGTGTATATGTGTATTTATACACAGATATATTCCCAGGGTATTTCCAGGATGGATTACAGCCATTGTTTTTTAACATACTTAAAAATACTGCCCACGATATTTTTGATATCCAGCTTTGTGACTTAAGTGAACCCCTGGGGGTTCATAGTAACAGTTATACCTCAGGCTTTCAATATGGTGCCAATTGTAATCCATCACCAGAATTAATGGGATCTGTTTTCTAAGCCTGGGAGGTGGTATGGTACTTGCAGAGGTAATTAGGCAAATACAGTGTTTTCTCAATGTATAGTTACTCTAACTGTTCTATACCTTGCAGAAATAATTCTGATGCTCACAATGCCATTGCCTTTAGTTTTACACAATCTTCTTTTTCTTCTGCAGTTTCTGTTTCTATTCTTGTTCTTCTCTCTTGCCTTTATTCTTTGGCCTTGATGTCAATGTGCCTCTTAGAAAGGTAAGACTGTTTTTTTTATTTCCCCAAAGCTAGTGCTTCTTGCACAGAGCTGAGGATCACATCCTTGTGTGTTCTTGTGCGAATTCAGCAGGTTGTCAAGTTGTAATAGTTCAGAATAGGGGGTTGTCATACTGCTGAGTCACTGGTGATACTGTGCTTTACAGAATTGTAAAAATAAAAGCTAACAAGAATTGCACAACATCAAATAGCCAAGAGAATTGCAGGTGACATTCAAAGTTGATGTTTGCAAAGGGATGCAGGTGGAAGACAGTTATAACGACCTCAACCCTGTACACACTACAATGGACTCTGAAGTGACACTCAGGAAATAGATCAGGAGGTTATAACAGGTAGAGCTCCATGTCCAGCAATAGGAAAGATACAAGAAGGGCAAGGAAGAATGATCAGCTGCTGAGAGACAGGGAGGGAGAGACAGAGAGATGGAAGGATTTTTCTGGCTCAGGAAGTGACATTGTTGAAAGGAGGTATTGGAGAGGTCTGAAAAATTAGTCATAGAATGGATGGATGGATGCTGTTGTTCACTGTGTCCTCTAGTACAAGTAATCATCTTGTGATAAGCTTGAAGTAAACAAAAATTGATAGGTAAGGACACGGGGTAAAAAAGCCTTTGTCACAGCATGCTTGGCAGCTGAGAGTTTACAGTTCAAAAAGCAATGTGAAGATGGGGAAGTAAATCAGAGAACTATAATGGTCCCATTTTTCCATCTGTGGCTAGCCACTTGCAGAAACAGGATGCAGGCAATCTTTTTATCCAGGATAACAGGAGTAGAACATAGGCTAGAAAATGTTATGTTAAAGTCTCAAGAACATGTAACGATGGAGCAGAATTTTATGATTTAGGAACAGATCCATACCATTGAATTCCTCACTGTATCTCTTGACTCTGGCTTCAGCTATGTCAGTGAATAAATTCTTCTGCTCTGCACTTAAGGCTGAGAACACAGTTGTGGGAAAGATGTTCTGCCATGTCCTTCCACTGTTTGTACCAGCTCAGTCTTTCTTTTCAAGTGCAATTCAAGGTATTGAGTATAATTAAGTGGCATGAGTCCAGTTTGGTGGGTTTTCCCCATAAGGAAAAGCCCCTACTTCGTGCTTCATTGCAGCTAGATCAAAGATTTCCTTTGCAGTTTTGTGCCTAGGCAGACACATCTCAGAATAACTCTCAGATAACTCTCAGAATTATCCACATCAAATGGAATCTCCTGCCTTCTTGTCCAGACAGACCTTAAAATGAAATGTTTCCATGGGTTGAGGCAGCAATATACTTGGAAGTTGGGCTGAATGGGGAATGAGCTGTAGAGAAGAATTAGAGGATCAGTGATCACAGCTCTTGTAAAAACAGCCAATATCATCATCGAGTTGCTGCTCTTTAAAACATACTGCCCTGATTCAGTGATATTAAACAGATCAAGTTCTGACTGCACACTTATTAATGTTCCTGCTGCAGGATTTCTGGGAACCATGACACAGCACAGTGGCTGTGAGATGTTTTGAGTGGCCATGACTGGTGAAAATTTGTCATTACAGTTTCTTACTTATTTCTAGTGGGGGAAAAAAATCAGAAGGTCTTCTGAAATGGCCAAATTATGGACAGGGTGATTTTGAGAAGCCAAAATGTTCACAGTACACAGTAGCAGCAAATAGTTTGCTATGACTGTATCTTTTGCTGTACTGCAGAATCGTGAGTCCAGAACAAGCAGTCAACCTAGAGGGAGATTCCAAATAAAAAAAAATCTTGGATTTAATGTGCACCTTGAAAACTTACAGGATCTGACAGCAACATTTGCAAGAACCTATCTGCATGAGTTTTTTCCATTTGCCTGTAGTGTTGTCCTTTTTCAGTTCTCATCACAGCTACAATAATGTCCTTGTGCGGCATATGAGCAAAATTTGGGCAAGAAGAGTTAGGGAAGGTTTCCTCAGAACAGCAGCAGTCTGTGTTTCCTTCACTGCTGCATTAGCCAAAATTCTGGGCTTGCCCTGACACCACAAGAGTATTTGCTGCTGCCACGTCTCCTGTCACTGATGAATTTTAGGCAGCTTTGGTTCAAGATTCATTGACACTTATGCATAACTATTCATCTGAAGATGCTTATGGGGACTTTTATGGACCAGAGGGCCATACTTTGTGGGGTTTAAATGGACAGGCTTAGCAAAATACCTGGAATTTTCACAACTACTTTTCATACAGGCAAACAAAACTGGTTCAATACTGATGCCTGTAAGAATCGACCTTTTCAGCTTCCTGATTGATAGACTGTATCCTGGCAGCTGAGATAGGTAAGTAGAGGAACTCACCACTTACCTGATACAGGTGTTCTTCTTTTATTTCTAGAGTGCCCGACCACACAGATAAGTCCTTATAAAGGCAAATGCTTCCATCCCCTGATGAAGAGAATATTGTTTACACCTATTTTAAAAAGTATAAAAATGAACAACCTGTAGCCGAGACTGCAACCACCTTGTATTTTAAAGCCATCACTCAAGATTTGTTACCTGACAGTTCCTGTCTAAAGCTATGATATATGCTGCATCTAATGAAATTCCATATGTTGAAATTACGAAAAAAGAAGAAAAATAAACTGTGAACCTATATCACCTAGGAAGAACTTAAAGGGAAGGAACCACTTTCAGCTGATCAAGTCAGTGTGTCTTGGGCATGGAACCAAAGTTACAACAGAAAAATCTATCCCTGCTGTGCAGGGCACTCATTTAAATGTCACCCTGTCATTCCACAAAAGGATCAAAAGTGAACAGGATGGAGCAGGAGAAACTCGAGCCGTGGGGAGATGCTGACAACAAGTGCTCGGTTTGAACTGTGTGGCTTTCTTGCTGCAGGGACTCCTGCTCTCCCTCTTTGGTTTTAACCTCAGGAACAAATGACAGCTGCAATGTGGGAGGAAGAAAGGGAAAAAACCAGTCTGAGTTATTGCAGGATGAGCAGGACATGTCACCACATTTTGTGCTTGAGATCGTAACACAGCACCACCCGCCTTGGCCAAGGAGAAGAGGTGTCTGGTGTAAGGAGGGTTTCTGATGGAGTTGAAGCCTTATATCTCTTCACTGTCCCTCCATGAAGAACAGCCTGTCTCTTATCAGATACTTTTGATACTCTTTAAAGACTGCCATTGAGATAATAAAGACTGTACTTGGGTTTATTGTTGACTAAGCACTGAGGATCACTGGATTGGACCTACAGAGTAGCTTCTGAGAAGGGAAAGAAATGTTGGAGGATGGAGTTAGGGGGAAAGCCAATGGATCATGTGGATCATGTCCATTTGACATGACCCACAAAACATCAGCTTCTAACTGTTTTGTCCCAGTTTGGAACAAATGTTTTGGTTCAGCTTGTCAACTGACATTGTTAGCTGGCTTCCTGATCAATGACACACAAACCAAAAACAGGAAAAAGCTGTGTGAACACAACCTTATTACAAGTAAGAAGTATCACTAGTCTGTTTAGATTTTTCCACAGTTAAGAGTAACTAGAAATAGTTTGCATTTCAAAGCATTACTTTACCTCTCTAATCACAAAACCTGGAACCCGGCCCTGGTGCCTCCCTGAGGGTCAGGTCCATGCCCCCAGTACTGTGTCAGAAAGGACCCTGAGGAGCAAACACTGTGAGGGTCCTGTGCCATGGGGAGCAGCACAGCCAGCTGCCCCCATCCTCCCTTTCCTTGCTAATGGGCACTTCTCTGTGCCTCTGTTTTCATTTCCCTGGGAATGGAGTCATGCCTGGTCAGACTCTGGGTTTCTGTGGCAAGGCTGTGTCTTCTGCAATGGAGCCTTAATTTTAACTGGGAGAAATGGATGTATGTACTACAAACTGGAAAATTAAGGGCCAGAATACAGCCTGTGCATTAGTTACACCTTCAAAACAGGGCTCACATGTACTAACATTTTACGCACACAGACTGCTCATCAGGAGCTTTGAAAGTGCTTTTCAAAGAGCTTCTCATTTGTTTGCCTGTTTACTTTTACAGATGAAGCAGCTCAGGCACAAAGCAGTAAAGTCACTTGCCACAGCAACTCAGCAGGTCAAAAGCAATTCCTTGGCCACAGCAGGAAATTCCTTTAGTGTTGAGGGTGCCAGCCCCTCACAGATACCTTTTTTTTAGCCCAATGGCTTTTAATCACTAATGTCCATTCACCCACCTGCATTGCAATGCTGGGCTCAGTTTCTCCACAGAGACTCCTAACATCCTCATTTCTTGAATGCCAGGGGATCATGTTAAGCCTTGCATCAAAGGTTAGAAGCTGTTAGCAATTGCTTTTTATTTCCTTGCTCCTTAAAATTAAGTTCTAGAATGACATCTTCTTGAAGCACTCTGGTTCAGCCAAGGGGTTTACTGAGATCTGCACCAAGCTGTGTTTGTTGGGTCATTTTTTTAAAAAACAGGGTTGTAGGTCGATAAGTTACATGACTGAAGGTACGTTGCATGCTCCTTGTTCAAATTCCTTTTCCCCAGCAGAAGACTCTGTGGATCAGGTTAACCCAAATGTACATGTGCTTTCCATGAGCCAGCAGTTCAGTCCTGAAGCTTTGCAGTTGGGCCCTGGGAGAGTCTTGTCCCACTCCTGTGACAGCTGGAGGTCACTAAGCAGCTTTACAACAGGTTGTTAGCTACAAAAAGAGGGGGTTTCTCTGGCTATTCCTTCTTTCCCCCTCACTCTTCTCTCCCCTGTTGCAGCACCAGTTAATTTCATACCCCATTGGGCTGCTTTCCTCAGCATTAGGGGCAGCAGTTAAAGCACTGAGCTCTTCTTGCGGAAGAATGAGCAGCACTTGGTTTCAATGACTGTGCAATAACTTCCACCGACGGTTTGGCTAAAAAAAAAAGAAAAGGCCTAGAAGCATTTATTGCAGGCAATCATAGGGAAGGTTTATGCACAGATAGAAATACGTAGTTGCAGAACGTAGCTGACTGATCGTGTGGCAGGCTTTGTCATTTAGACTCTCTGAGCCGTGTTGTCTTATTTTATTTCTCCCTTTTTTTACCTGGTTTGCCCTCCCTTACTCCTGTGTATATAGATATGCCTGTAGGTGCTGTTCCCAGGGGCTCAGGGTGGGGTGAGGGTCTGGCCACAGCAGACCTGGGTCTGCCAACCTTTCAAAGATTGCTGTTCCCTCCAGGGAACTGAACCACCACTGCTTTACTCACTCCCCTTGCAGTGTTACACATGCCATGCCTAAAAGACACTTGCTGATATGAGTTAATTCAAGCTTTCTGCTGTCAGCTAGATCAAAATGAGTTTGATGTTTGTATATATATATATATACATGTATCTATATATAGCATATATGTATATGTACATATATATACATATATATACCTATACCTATCTATTCCCTGTTGTACATAGAAATTGTTGCTATAGCTTATGAAAGTATACTTCAGTCTAGGTATGGGGAACTGAATCCAGACTTGTTTAGCTGCCACAACTGGTACACTCCTCCAGCTTTAGTTTCACATCTCGTGGGCAACTAGTTTTTTGATCCTTTTTTCCAGACCCTTCTATGTCCTGGGACTGTTAATCCTGGGCTTTCTGCTGTTCCTGATGTTCATCAAAGCAAAGGATTGAGAATCCTCCCTCAGATTAGTCACTGCAGCCGACTTCTCCTCCCCCAAAATAACCAGTAAAATAAAAACAAATTTAATGCAGCCTTTGAGGACAGCAAATACAGCCCTGGATCCCTCCCATCCGTCCATGTTCAGGAGTACCAGCACTCCAGGCTCATCATCCTGCTGAGGCAGGTGAGCCACTGAAGTAGTGCAAACCAGCTTGACCACAGTTTGACTTGCTGCTTTTTCTCCTCTGACCCTGTTGGGATAATTTAAAGACTATTTCATTTTAAGCACTTCAGATGGGGTCGTGGTTAGGTGACATGAATTTAGGCAATTGGGGTTGCAGAAGGCAATGGCATTTGTTGCAGTGTTATCAGCCTGGCTCACAGCTCCATCCTCTCTTACTGATGTGCCTGGGGAACCATGGAGACTTCTTTGTAGGTGTTCTTCATCTTCCAACGCTCTCATCTCAGTGGGAAACATCCTCTGAACCCCAATGCTTTCTGTTCCATGGCATCCCATGGGTACTGCCCAGGCCAGGCTCTGCTGACTGGGGCAGGGCTCAGAGAACAGACACACAGCTGCTGGTGATCCAAAGGGTTTTCTCTCTCCCTGCCCTCCCTCACATCAGCACCTCTGTGGTTTTATATATACTTTTTGTTCTTAATTTTTTTGGTGTCTACTCCAGAACAAAATTGTAAATGACTTGGCAGAATGACCCTTTGATAAACACTGGACATGTATCTGTACTATATGTATTAACGTGTAGGAGAGAATCCTTATTGTATGTAAAGTTTTATGAATGGTTATTTTTTAATTTATGTATTTAATATAGGATTCAATGACCTCTGGTGTTTTAGTTTGTATAAAAAATAAAACCGGCATTTTTAAAAAAAGAAAAATCACTTTACATTCACGGAGATATTTGGAATCTGTCTGGAATCTGTTCAGAGGAATCACGTTAAAGCTGAGCTGAGGAGGCGCTGGGAGACTGTGACGTGGTGCCGGGGGGTTGCACACCGGGGTGGGGCTTCACTGGGGTGAGGGTACATCGGTTAAAGCGTCAGCGAGGTCCTGGGGGACTGGTGGGAATGGGGGGGGCAGGCAGCAGTCTGGGCAGGGGCCACAATCGGAGGGCTCTGCAGAGGGTCGGGGGCTCTTTAATCTCTTGCCCCAGTTCGAGAAAAAAGCCGCCGTTCGCTGCGTTCGGGGGTGGGGCCTAATGGGGCGTGGTCCGTCTGGGGGTGGGGCCTAATGGGGCGGGGCTGCAGCTCCGCTCGGTGTCCCCGAGCGCCACCAGGGGGAAGCACCGGGACAGCGGGACCGGAGCGGCACCGGCAGCTTGGAAAGGGCGGGGTGAGCAGTGACCTGGGAGTGACCAATAACCACTAGGAATTATCAATAACCCTGGGAGTGACCAATAACTCCTGGGGATAACCAGTGTTCCTGTGAGTGACCAATAACCCTGAGAGTGACCAGGAACCCATGGGAGTGACCAGTGATCTCATGAGTGACAAATAACCCTGAGAGTGATCAATAACCCCTGATTCCCAAGAACTGCAGTTCATATCTTTAAATTGTTCTTACAAGACTGAAACACATAAACGGGTCCAAACCACGTAAATTTGGATCTGGATTTAGTTCTCCACTATTATAGAGTTCAAACGGGTTCATCTCCATCTCCCTTGCACAATAATCTTCAAGTACTGAATGAAGTAAAGAACTTGAGACAAGCAGTCTCATTTCCTTCAGCTGTAAAAAAATATGGAAGGGGTATTTAATATAAAAATGCACTCATTTAGAATTATTAGATATGCAATATAAAATAGATGTGCACTACAGGGCCTGTGGGATAAGCTCATCTCAGAAGGACTTTGCAGATGTTCCCCAGATGAGGCCATGGGGTGCAGCTCCTGTGACCCTACAAACATTCCTTCTGCAACAGGGCAGTGAGCACACCAGAAGACATTCACTCTTTTAAGAATCTGTAATAAAATCAAAAATGTGTTTCAGGCAAAGTGCTGCTAATGAGACTCAGATCAGTAGGGGAATAGAAAAGCTCCTACATGAGCTCCCAGCCTGAATGTCTGCTGGAGAAAACCAGGAGTACTTTGCTGATGGAATGAAGATATGGTGCAAGGAAACCAGGATCCTGTACAGATACAGCTCAGAATGGTAAACCTTGGTGTCAACATCTGTTATGTCTGACTTTGCCATCTCCTATGCACACATGAAAGGATGGTCATCCAAGGGACCATTTATATGACGATTACAAGACGTCTGCATCAGATTGTGGGTCCAGAATGCCCTGGGTGTTTCTCTGGGACAGCTGCAAGGTATCTTCAGCTACCAGACAATAAAAGGATGAGATGATGCAAGGGAGTCCCAGCTTGTCCTGGGACAAGCCATGGGCAAGCCTGGTGTGAGTCTGTCCCTGGTAGACTCGCGTCAGTCTGCCCCAGGCTGGGTGTGTGGTGGCAGGATGAGCCCCAGGCTGCAGCTGTGTGAGCATTCCTGATTTGTCCAGTGGTGTATCACTGAACAGGCTTTGGTGAGTGAGGGACTGAGTTCTGTCCCAGACTGTGCCTCTGCTGGGGCAGGCACAGCCAGTGCTCATGGCTTGTGTGGAGGGAAGTCTGGCTGCATGTTAGAAGGTCTCTGGGTTGTCTCTGCAGCCCATTTGGACGGCAACAGTTTTCCATTGTTTGGGAGATTGTCTAAACATAGTAAAAGCCCTAACAACTGGCAGTGTGCCACATGCTTTGTGTTGAGGGGGGCTGAGTCTCTGAGCATGGCAGAAATATACATTCCAAAGTTCCATTCCTGCTTGGACAGAGGCGCATCCCATAGCTTGTGCCAAACTGACAAGAGGCCATTATGCAATGTCTGCTCCAGTGCCGGGACAGCAAGTGACAGCCATGAACAAGCTGCTTTGCACAACAAAGAAAATCCTGTGACAATCATTTTAGAAGCCTGAAACAGGACTGAGACTGCAGATATAATGATTTCAGTATGTACAACAGATGGAGACTTTAGAGCATGGAGCCACTAATCTATGGATTACAGACTCCCTAATTATAGACTAACACTTACCATTTATGAGAGGCACTTCCACTGAGGGAGTGATCTTGCAAGTCAGTGCTCAACAACAGAATGCCGTGTTAGGGATAATAAGGGAAGGAAGAAAGATTGGAAAAAGTCACTGTATCAACTTCTTGCTCATTTGTATCTTGGAATGCTGCATGCAGTCATGGTCCACTGCAGATCTTGACACTGGGACATGTCCAGTGGGCCTGGGACGTGCACTCAAAGGCAGGACACATGGAGCAGGACTCCAGCTGCACAGAGCAGGCTCCTCCATGCCAGGCAGTCCCTTGAGGACAGACCAGCTGTCCATCAGCCACATGTCTCAACATAAAGAGGGGAGCCTCTAATAATGAGTCACAGATCCTCAACAATGTGAACCTCAACATGGACCATAATACTAATACCAGTATGGTCCTATCTTACTGAGTCCTGGCCTTGGAGCAGATGAAAACACATTATTCCTGCTCCTTTGTGCCTACTTCTGTCCCAGTCAGTTGTAGAACAGACCATACACCAAGATGTACAGAGCTCACAAAGCTGGACCCTTGTGTTGCCTCTAGCACTGCACTTGACTTATACCTTTGAGCCCTGGGAGACAAGAACTAAAGCAATCAGCAACCAAGCAGGTGACCCCGTGGTCACTGACATGGGCCAAACAAGGGTTATCTATAAACTGAGGTAAACAAATCTTTTATTCCAGATCCCTAACTCTAGAGAAAATCCTGTCAATCTGTCCCTGTGTTGTTTGTTTCCAGATTAGCTACATGATAATGGCTGGGAGAGAAAACAGCTTTGGCATCGATGAACTTGGGGAACCTGCCTAGAGCCAGCAAGGGCTTGAGTCCTGGCTGAGACCCCATCACCAACCCTGCTTCCCATCATACCTAAATTAATGATAACTTCTATTTACTTCCAGCCTTATCCTATACCAACCTGCCTGAAATGCAGACATTAACCTAATGCTGTAAATTGCCCAAATTCCTCAATTGCCTCATATACAGGAAAAACACACATATTTGAGCCACAACAGTCTAACAGGAGCAGGAAATTCAAGCTCCCATCATGACTTTGGAGGTCTTTTCTAACCTAAATAACTCCATGATTCTGTGACTTGTGGACATCCCTTACCCACAGAACAAAATATAAGGCAATTGCAGAGATTAATCATGAAAACCTGAGGTCTGGCCAGATGCAGCCATCAAACAGGGTTTCAGTGCCTCCAGCCCAAACTGCTGACTTTAGAAACTGCTTGTTTACCTGCTTGCACAACCAGGGAAACAAACCCACCTGGTAAAGCTCTCAGACCATACGATGTGCTGGGGCACAGGAAGCAGTGCCTGCTCTCTGCGTTGAGTGTGTGCACTGGGAACTGCTGTGGGGGGACACCTGGATCAGCCAGCAGCTGAGGGGTGAGTTCATGACCAGGGTAGACACCAGTTTCCTTCCCTGACAGCCACACACCATGACCTAACTGATCTAGAATGCCTGCAAGCAGCAGATGCACAGCCTGGTACCCACCCACAGCAAGCATCTGTGTGGGGAAAGTTGCCTCACTCAGAGGACATTCAATCATTTGCATGAACTGACATTGTTCTGAAATGCTTCAACTACACCCTAAACCAGGTTTGGCCGCCTGTCTGTGCTCACAGACAGCAGGAGCTCTCTGTGTGCTTTCCTGCTGTGGCTTCATTCAGGCTCTACTGGAGCTACACCCACAGGCTGGTGTCTATGGCCCAGCTACTCACCTGCCCATGAGCATCTGCTGACTCTGAGGCACCATAAACACTCAGGTCTGGAGCAGACATTTCCTTTAATAACAAACTGTGATAAAACCGCAGTAAGGATCATGTAATGGTGGCTCATTAGTTCTGGTTTCTTTATAATATCCTAATTAGGTTATGTGCATTCAGAGATTTGAATGGAACTGGAAGTCTTTTGTTTGTACATTCTTTGTATGTTTTCAACCATCCCAGAAGTTAAGTCATGTTAACCTGACACAAAACATACTTTACAAAGCAAGATTATTATTTTGCTTACATGGTCCAGGGGAAACATAATGAGCTTCACTTCCTGGAGACAGATAAAGGAGGTCTGAGAGCTGGCAAAAGACAGCATTTTTCAACAGCAGTTTCCAAGTTAGAGATCTGAACTCCTGTCCAGGCATGCAGAGAATACAACTGGATGGTTTTTAGTATTAATGGAGAGACTACACTGAAAAAGAAGGAGGGAAAATGGCAGATTTGGAAGTGCTCAGCACAGAGGAAAATCGGTCTGTTTTCATTAGGTATCTAAAACAGATTTTTATGAATGGAAGCCAAGCAAATTCTACAGGATCATTCTGACAAGTAGCACTGGCTGTAGTTATCTTTTAAGTCTCGAGTTTGCAAGCTGTGATACTCTCTCTAATTTAAAACCATGGAAACATTCTAAACTACTAAAATAGCATTAGTCATCAGTGTAGAATGCTTGAAACAGTTTTTCAGGATGACAACCACAGTATCCTAGAACCACAATAGTTTTCTCAGTCAGCATGTTTTAGGGCTTTCCTTGCCACGTTCTCAGCAACGTTTCCTCAGCTGCACCCTCTGATGCCTTCACTGTCCCCAACACTCCACCTCAGGTTGTGCCATAGCTGCCCTTACTGTTAGAGCTCTGCATGGAAAATATGAACCTCTCTGCTCCTTTCCTCATTGTTGTGGAAAGTGCTTTGCAATCCTCAAAGGAAAAATGAAAATGCATTAGAAGCTATTACTGTGCAAGTCTAAGGTGAAAAACTGGACTTTCAAACAAAGGAAAGAACAGAAAAAGTGAAGGCACACACATTACATGTCTGTAAGACAAGCCAGAGGAGAGTAGAGTGCAGCTGTGTGAGCTGGAGTTCAGTCCCCCTGAGCCATTAAGAGTTCCAGAAATGATGCTGGGAAAGGTCTCTGCATAAACCTCTTCACACACACTCTCAAACCAGACTCTTGGTTTTGGACACAGGTAGAAAGCATTGGTGCTAAACCTTCCCTGTCACTTCAGAGAATGAAGATGAGATAAGAACAGAGAAACTTATCAGATATTACAGTAGAAAGACAACAACTGACTGCAGTTTGGATCTCTTTACATATGAAACAGTGTATTTTTAAAGCAACCAGTTCCAAAAATATCCTTCTTTAAGTCCCAGGTAAGCCAGCCAGTACAGTTGCAGTTTCTTAACTGATTGGGGCTGTGAAAAGAATTCAAGAGTTCTGGCTTGGCAGGAAAGACAAGCCTCTGTTTTCACATTCTCAGTGCAGAAACTTCCAGAGGTTACCGTGGTATCTGTTACTTGGAATTTTATCAGTTATCCTAGTCCCTGAATGAAGGATTTGAATACTCTGACAATAGACAGCCCCTTAATCTAAACCTGTAAGAACAAACCATGGATACAGCACCCACCGCTGTCTGCTCACCCGCACATATCTGTGTGTAACACACGCAGGTCCTCATCTCTGTGTCACAATGTATACATTCAGAAATAATGGGAAGGTCAATCACCAACAGTGAAGCAGAAAGACCACAGTGTAAAAGTAACCTGCCACATTCTTGTCCATATTGTAGCAAGAGAAATCTATAGCAATGGGACAAGTACAAGGAAAAGGAAAAGGATTTTAGCTTTACAGACTCTGAAGGGTTGATTTGGCAGTCATGGGTCTGAAATTCTTAAAGCACTCTGTGTTTTATGGACACATGAAAGCTGTATTGCAGTTAAGGCATTAGCACATCTGGGGTGCAGAATGATTTCAACTTCAGGCATTCATAGTTTATCATTAACAGATACAACATTTATATGCTTTCTTAGGGAAATGACTAACAAGCTGCCTGCCTCTCACAGTTTTCCAACCCAAAACACCTCACCATGTTATGAAAGTTCACAGCAATTGATGTTGATATCGACCCATGCTCTGTAAAGGGCCCAAAACAAAATGCTGCAATTTGACCTTGGGTTCCAGCCTCTCCAGCAAGAAAACATCTATCTCCTTATCTGTTCATCTCTCTCTTTGGTCTTTAATTTTTTCATATTTAGTAAAATTCATAGAGTGGTGACACTCAGCACAATGGAATTTTGTAGGGCACAATTCCCTACTAGACAGGAATGAGCCTGTGGTCTGATGAGTCAGCTCAGCTCCTTCTACCATAGTCTGCCTGTGGTGTGGCACTCACAGGCCACTGGTTTAGAAGTAAAAGCAGCTGAGATGAAAGAACCAAGCCAGAAGGTAGGGACAGCCCCTTCATCCTGAGCAAAGGTGGGTATGAACATATATTATGCAGATAAAACATTAAAACAGATACTAATTTAGTGTGTGTGCAACACAGTAATCCCATAGGGTAAGGTGAGGATTTCCCTGGGAAATAGGGATGATAGGTGGTCTGAAACTGCCACAACCTGCTTTTCTCCACCCTCTGTATCTGTCATGGGCTGACACTGATCTTGATGTAGTAAGACTTACTCTGGACTAAGCGCCCCTTCTTCAGGAGATTTCTTCACATCTTCCAGGTGCATTTGATGCAGCTTCAGACAGTCTTAGGTTTCACATGAGCAGCTGAAGAAGAGTTTAGAGAAAATCCTATTCCAAGACCACCTGCAAAAGAGTGGTTTTGCAAAGGAATGGAGGGCAGGCTGTTTTGGGGTCATGGATTTTGGTGCTACAGAAGTCTTTTTCTACTATTCCCTGAAAAAGGGGGCCTGCAAGCTGTGCTTGCCTCTCCCTAGGACACACTTATTGAAGCAGACTTCAGTCACAGCCTGGTTTCTGCAGAACTTACACAGCTTCTGTCATGGGTTATACCAGAGGGTGCAGGGCAATGACAAAAAATGTGCACAATGGCAGCTCCATCTCCTTCACCAGCCTGGCCAAAATATGTTTGACTATTTGCTTCCTCACAGGCACAAGGAACAATATAAACAAGGAACAATACAAACAAACAAACATAGTTCCTTTAAATACAGTGTAATTCTACTCTGTTGACATCTAATTACTCATTATGTTCTTGTAATCACTATTTCTCTCTAGATACACCACTTGTTTTTGCTGCAGAGCGTCAGTGCACTCTCCTGAAGCCAAGGGCAGGGAGGTTGAAGGCAAGGACACTTGAGGTCTGCAGTGGTTGATTAGGTCAAGTGCAACACCATGGAAACAAGAAAATCTCAGCTTAGTGCTCAAAGTCCTTTCTGGGAATAAAAGCAGGCACAGAGGAGAGTCACAGTCCCAGCTGGTGATTGCTGGGATAGGCTGGAATGAGAGGCAATCACAGCAGCAGACTGATGTCTGGAAGCAAGTCAGCATCTGCCATCATAGCAGAGGCCAAAGGCAGAGTGAGACCAGCCAAGCCAGGCTTCACATCTTGGGAAAGATGCTGGATGATGCCATCCAGGAAGCAGGGGACAAACAGAATGGGTTGAAAGAGACTGATTTTGAGAGGCAGAAAATGAAGTCAGAGGAACTGAGCTGACTGCTCTTGAAGTAAATCTGGCACATGTCTGGAAGAATATTTTAGATTCCAATTTTTACACAATGTGTGTTTTCATATGTAAATCCATCTTATCCAAGCCCTAATGGTTCACTCCACGCTAAGCCAGACAGCTCTTACAGTGGCTACAGTCTCACCCTTTCCCAAACCATGATCCTGAAGATGCCCACTGACCTGCAACCAACTGAAGATGTCTACAAGTTTACTTGATTGTTCCTGGAATTCTGGAGTTCTCTCTCTGGAGTGGTCCTGTACTATCTACATCTCAGGAAGGTGGCTGGAGCTCACCTGATGCACAGGACATCCTGGGTCACCACCTCTTCCTCCTTGTTAGTTCAAGTGGACCCAGCAGGATCTAGATGAGTTGGAATATTTTGGGTTTCATACTGATGTCAGATCTGGGCTTCTGACCCTCTTGAAAACATTGTTTCTGCTGCCTTGTGAGAGCTTTCTCTCTTGCCCCTTTTGTCCCCAACAATGTCATAGCTGAGTGACCTGATTTGTGCCTTACTGGGAGGCCTGGGTGCCATCGGAGTCCTTGGGCACTGAGGAGGAGATAGTAGTGCTTCCTTGGAGGACTTGGAGAGGGAGAAGGAGAGTTCGGATTTCCCACAGGGAAATTTTCAGAACCATTGTTCCACAATTATTATTTGTTAATGTTTTGACTAGCAGCTCACTTCAGGAGGAAAAAAAAA
>VYZS01005634.1:0-17350 GCA_013400695.1 Neodrepanis coruscans | reverse complement strand
TTTTTTTTTTTTAATCTATTAATAGCATGAATTTGAAACTGGAAAGCATCAATGGGATATTTTAAAAGACATATTTAGAGGAAAGAACGCTATGATCTACTAAAAATCCTCCCTCTTGGGTGAAATGTCAGCATATTTTATCTAAAACAGGAAAGCTGGCAGCTTTGATGTTTCTGGCTTTCCTTATTAAGATGAAAATTGAGGCATTTGCTAAATACTATACTGAGGAATTCTGACAAGAAGACCAGGAAATGGAAACATTTATAAGAAGCGTTTCTTAAAATACAGAGAGTCTATATGCCAAGCTGTTGAGGTTGTGTATATTTATATATTAACTGTGAATACAATGGTCAAACAGGCAGGCAGACAACAGAGGATGTTAGTCAAACATCTTGCTGTAAGGGAAACATTTTCTTCCCTGCCAGAGGACTGGCATAGTGCTGAGGCAGTGGGCAGGGACAAAAGACTCTCTCACCTGCCTTGATCAAACATTTCCCAGGGCATTTTCATAGAAACACAGAGGGTAGGCTTTGGTACACAGGATAAGACTGAGGCTGGCTAGGACAGAATAGGTGGGGCTATGCTGGGTGCTTGGGCACAGCTCCTAGGTACAGGACAGTCTAGTGAGGCAGCCAACATCAAGGCAGACCAGCCAGATGCAAATCAGAGCCAGACGTAGCTTGGAAACAAAAGAGAGTTTCCTACCATCTGTCCCCCACAGCTATGAAATTTGGGTTATGCTTCTCAAAAAAATCTTGCAAAATCTTATCCCAGGCAGACTAGGAGGTGTTTCTTAAGTGTGTTAAAAGAAGAAGGCTTGCATGAGGATGCAACCCAAAAATACCCATCTATATGAGTTACCCCTGCCAACAATGTTGTGAATTTGCTTTATCATCTGTGATTAAAATGGCCACAAGCACTAGCATTTTAGCATTGTTTCTCCTTAATTGTCTGCTATGAGCTTTAGCTCTCTAATGCATCTTAGAGCTTCTTTGTGCACCAAAGTTGTGCTGTATGGTTAGAGGTTATCAAAATGATAGATGGGTCTGAGAGGGGCCAGATAAACTACTATAAAAATACAAGTATTTGTACAGCTCATTCCAGTATTGGAATATGTGAATATCGTAAATTTTGTGAATTTTGTGAATACAGTGTTGCACTTTCAGAAGGCTGCACTTCACTGATACAGTAACGGCTATGCTGCATACAACTTAATGTAAGTATTCCTTCATTTACTGCAAGAAAACAATTTCTTCTGGATTAAATCCTTCAGCAGAAATTAGATCACATAATTAAAAAGACTCTTTGTTACTGAAGTGGAAAGGGCACTGGGCTTGTGATGCTCTGGGTCACCACTGCTCTCAGGTGATTTGGTTTGTCTGCATAGAATTGAGATTGCAGAGATAACTGGTGGCTCCACTTGGTTTAACTTGTTCAAGCATAGAAAGACAGAGTGACTTTTGCACCACACAAAACAGGAAAAAAACAGGTCACAATTATGTGAACAGACCATGGTGAGGGCAGAAATAACTGAAGAGATGTTGGACAGGACAGAAAGAAATAATGCCAAATGTTTGAATACAGGAGAGAGTGATGGCCATAAAAATGGTGCACAGCAATTTTACATGCTAATTATTCCAGATTCATGCTTGAGGACAGAAAAGCCTGAAGGCTTTAAGTTGCTTACATTTAGTGCTAGCAAGGAAATAATGCATAGTTTCTCAAATACACATGGTAGAATTAATGTTGTATGCAAAGAAAATCTTTGCTTTCAGTGCTGCATTTTGCTTTAATATTGCATCAAAAGTTTAAGTATCAGCAAGTTTATTATTACATCAAGTATCACTTTTTAGCACCCTTTTCATATTCCATTATGCCTATTCCATGTGACCTCTGGACTCCCTGCTTTGTGAAAGTTGATTGATTCTAACTATCAGTTTTTCTGATTTCAAAGCAACTTCCATAAACTTTGTTCAGAAGAGTAACACATTTCCAATCCCACATACAGTATGACAGTGTCCTAACCTGAGCCCAGATGCATTTGCCAGATTTGCCATTTGACTTTTTATGACAATAAAAAATCTAGTCCTTGCTGCGCTGCTGAGCTTCAATGAGCTTTGGGTGTTTTTGTGTTTGCAAGTGGCTAGACAGGCAGTCAGTACTATATTTCTCTGAAAGCAGTTCTTGCTAAAGTGGACAACTCCTCTGTCTCTGAGGAATTTTCAAGAAAGACAATAATTCTGAGGAAAAATTAAGTTTAAAAGTTGACCCAGAACAGCCTTCTCCAGTAAAATGTGCTTGCTCTTGAGAAATACCAATCAAGGTAATGATGGTCTTTTGTGTTGTAGAAAACAGGCAATAATCACAGAATCCCAGAATATTCTGAGATAGAAGGGACATACAAGGATCACTGAGTCCAACCCTTAGCCCTACACAGCACCATCTCAAAGAGTCATACCATGTGCCCGAGAGAATTGTCCAAACACTTCTTGAACTCTGTCAGGCAGTGTAATGCTGTGCCCACTTCCCTGGGGAGCCTGTTCCAGTGCCCAACCACCCTCTGGGTGAAGAACATTTTTCTAATATCAGACCTAAACCTCCCCTAACATACTAGTCCATGATGTAATTCCACAACAATCAGTACGGCACCAAAGGTACTTCTACTGAAATCTTTGCCAAATTCAAGTTTCGCCAGAAGTCTTTATATTTTAAGACTTGAAGACCACGAGACATCAGCAACTTGGAGCTGTAATTATTTATTAAAATAATTTATTAAAATAATGATTTATTAAAAGAGTGCAATAGTACTCTTCCTTCACCTGTAACTGAGTCACCACTAGGCTGCATTTCAAATTTGCTCTTTGCATCTCAGAAAGTTCCCTCAGTACAGAAAGGATGAGTTTTTCAGGCAGATCTGGACCTCTGGACACAGCAATGAGCCCATCTCTGCTGTTCAGCAGCTACATGGAGCCCACTACCAAAGGACTGCAGGTTTGTCACCCAACGGATCAGCTACAAGAGGAAAGGCTTTCCAGAGCAGCACAGCTTGTTCTGCTTGTGCATGCTTTCAAGCATCTGCCTGAGTTGATAAAACTGAGTTTGCAAGGGACACAAGTGCAAGAACAAGCATTTCTAAAATTCTTCTGTGATTCCCCCCTTGTCCTGCCTACCTTCCTTCCTGTAGCCACTCTGAATAGCACATCTCTTGCTTGCCATATTTTTGTGCAGCTTTCCCAATCATCCAGATAGCACAAGCTACCCAGTGTGTCTGGGTCTGACCTGATGATGCACAGCACTGTTGCCAGCATTAGCAAAGAGGTTACTGGGACATGCACTGAAATTATAGGAAGACTTGTTCCTTTGCCATCAGGCCTTCCCTTGCCTTCCAAAAAATGGAAAAAAAAAAGATTATTTGTACAGTTGTAGTATAAGCAGTCATGTTAATGTTAGATGCCCCTAACTATTCATGAACAGATTATGCAAATGCAGAAAGGGGCTGAAGATACAAGCTGTATGACAGGTAGGTCCATCTTGAAAAAAGCAGCTTCTCCAAATGTATTCCTGAGAGATGCTGTATTATTTAACTTTCCATTAGGCAAATGAAACAGTCTGACTCTGTCCAGACTGATGCAGAGCTTTCATATGTGGATTTTCATTGTGAGAGAAGCTGCTTCCAAAACAAAAGAGAGGTGTGGTCTTCAGCAAACCCGAGAGATTTAATCCTGCTCTGCCACAAGATGGATGTGGCCTTGTATGGTATGACTGCCCCTGGAGCAGGACAAGCAACCATTTCCAGCTGGCTGGTGTGATCTGGTTTTGCATAACAGCAAAACTTTTTTTGCCTTTTGCAGTTGTCTAAGACACTTGTTTCAGCCTAAGGAGCATGTCTGCATGATAGACAGATAGGATGCTAGCACTGCTCAGATTAGGGAATTAAGCCAAACTGTAAAATTCCCTTTTTGATTGTAGTCTTTACTTCAAACATGATGTCATAGCTCATACAAGTATAATTCAACAAAAAGACTATGATAGCTGGTGAAGCTTAGCTAGCCAAAGAGCAAATATCATGTTTACAAAGCAGATTAAATATTATCTTGCAAAGTTGCAAGTTTGTTGTTGTTATTCTTTGTTCAGGAAATGAACAAAGCATTTCTTAGAAATCTCTTAAGGAAGTCATGTCTTAATTTTTTTTTAAGAAGCTTGCATTTAGTCCAAGAATTGCAAAGGTTTTCCAGCAGTGTATTCATCACACAGAACATTAAAACACATGAACTTATTTTTTTCCAGCGTATTGCCCAGCACAACTGACAACCTTTTGTAACAAGTCATTGGATATGAATGGCTTAATCTCTTCCTAAGTTTTTTCTCAGCCACACAGGTACAGGTAACTTGCCTGAATTTTTCCTTTTCATAAAACCCTTACTGTAATGGACCACTGAGGCCGGGATCATCAAAGCAGTCTGCTCACTAAAGGAACTAGTGCTCTGCCTGTCCCCAGAGACTGTGCATCCCCTTTCTCTATAGCTCCTCGGGTAAGAAGTTTTTCTACAGCACCAGCAAGCCACTAGACTGGGGGTGTAAGTGAGGTGCATGTAGGGAGATGACAAAAAAAATAATAAAAGAATCATGTAAATAAAAATAAACCATGGTTGCACCACCTGGAATCATGGCACTCAAAAGACTTTGCAGAAATTATTTTTTTCTCTTGCTTGCTTGCTGTAGCTGGTACATTTGACTGTCCTTCAGCTCCCCAGAGAATTTACTCTGCCACTGCTTTATCTCAAAGCACATATTCAGCACAGCAACAGAGCAGCCATAAACATACTAAACAGTGCAAAATAACTGCAGAAATAGGTGAGGGAAGACTGAGATGGTTGGCATGATTTGTGTTCCCTCAGGGAGGCTGCACCTTGACTTGGTGCCTCCATCGTAAGGCAAATGGCTGTGACAGCATGGCTTCAGTGTGAGCCACATGTAACTAGAGCTGCAGATGCATGGAGAAGGCATGTCTATGCCAAGCAACCTGCCATAGGGATGAGTGTGCTGATAGCTTCTTCATGAAGGTCTCATGCTTGGACTGTTCAAAAACTCACAGGAACTGAAATTGCAGCTGTACAAATAGAGGCCCAATTAGGAATGCTTTGGATGAAAACAGCACGGAACAATTTATGTCCTCAGAGTAAGCTTCCCATTCATTAGCAAGATCACCAGTGTAAATATTTTGTGTGCATTACTTTTACATTGTTCAGGTCCCATTTATTTAACTTTGTAAATCACGTAGACAGTTGTTTCCATACAAAGATGAAGAAGAGGAACTAAAACCCAAGCTCTTTCAGCTGCAAGGAAACTCACCACAGCAAGAGACATAGTCAAGTCTCCAGAGCAGTCATGAAGTCTGTGTTTCCCTTGTTCAGATTATTCATCAGCTACAGAATCCTGGTCTGTATTCATCAGCTAGAGAATCCTGGTCTGTACAGACTATTTTTACTGAAGTGGATCACAGGTATGGTCCGATAAAAGGTAAGAGTTTCTAATATTCATTAGACATTTCAGATGACATTGAGGTGAAACACAATGAATAACAAGTTGACAGTTAATTCAAACACAGGTTCTTTTCTTCATATGTTTTCTAAGCATCCAGAATATCAGAAAGTTCTGTTTGAATTAACAGGTGAGAACAATCATGCAGATACCTCAGCCGGAGCTTTGGGGTTTATTCTGGAGAGTTAGGGTTTTCTTCAAGAACTCTTTAAAACTTCCAACTTCTTCATGGCAAGATATTACCTGATGATGGCTCTGTCCAATTGTCTGGTATCTCACTTGTGGCAACGTTAAGCACTATAAAGAGAACAAACAATTGCAAGTGGCTGTTGCAGGGAAAAGGGGGCTGGGCAGTTCCAGCAGGCACACACCAGAGCAGGGTAAGGATGCAGCTTGCAAAAGGGGATGCTGCAATGAGGCCACATGAGGTCCTCAGGATGGCAGCCTGACCTGGGAGGAAGTCTCCCAAGGAGAGTATGGGAGGGCGATTTCTTTCCTGGGCAGAGTCCAAAAGTAATGGGATGAGGATGGCCATGGGAGAAACCTGCTCCTGTTGGCAGGAGCAAAAACAGACCTCCAGGGTTCCCTAACATATTAATTACTTTTATAATTCCACGAGAACATCTCTGATTCCTAGAGAATTTTGGAGATAGAAGGAAAAATAGCTTCAAGCTAGCTATGTTTCTGGACTTCATGTGGTTGGACTGAAAAAATTAAGTAAGATCTCCTTTTAGAGATACACACATGAAAAGAGTTTGATCACACTTTTACCTTCTGGTGCCATAAATTTAGGTATGCTTTGGTTTTCCCTATGAGTATTTCACTCCATGTTATCAAAAGAAGTAAAGTATGGTTTAGAGAATAGTAAAAATAATTAAAAATAACTTTACTGGAATAGTTAACAATCTGAGATTTCAAAAATTGTCAAATTTCTCCCCCCAAGACAAATAGGCTTTGCAAGTTATCATCATTACTACAGAGCCTCAGCTGGTTTTGCTATTATCTCCTGAAAGAATCATTTCCTCTCTAAGGTCAAGCTGTCCTCAGCTTCAGTTTATCATTGTTTCCCATACACACATCAGTTTAAAGAGACAAAAAGAAAAGCTGTATTTCGGAGATTCCTTTTTTTCCTCTAGTCTTAATTTTTTTATATTCATTATTTTAAAAAGCTGGATTCAGGTGATGTGAATTCATTTTTGAGTATGTTCCAGGCCATTGGGAAAATCTGGGATTTAAGCAAGCTGTAAGCATCCTTGAGCTACTTTGACATAGTCTGGCTAAAACAAAATGTGCCAGAGTGGCCAGTAGGTGCTTGAAGGAGCAACAAGGAGGACCTTGTTACCGGTTGAAATGTGAGTCCCAGTTTTGATGTGTTTCAAGGATGCTGTGCCTGTATGGGTATCTTTACTTACATGGTCATGCCAGGGTAACTCTGCCCCAATTCGAAGCACAACTCACACATTACATTTTTCCTGAATAAAAGCATTCTCACAGAGGGACCATACTAGAATAGTTACAGTATATTCAGCTGTGTTTCAATGATGTGAAAGCAGATCAGAAACATGAGTTAAAGGACTAAAGCTTTCATCTCTCTGCTGTAGTCAGTTTGTATAGGTGACGTGTATATTCTATTATGACTAAAAGACTTTAAGTGGGCATAGTTACTTTGTTTTCTGATTACTTGAAAAGTATATAAGGATTTTTGAAACTCCTCCTTTCATCAGGCTACTTCTCGGCAAGGATATCCTAAGCTTTCATAATCTGTAAGCAATTCAGATAGAGCAGTGCCCTAAATACTTACGTTGTGCATCTCCTACTCCCTTTGTGGACTAATAAATCTGGATTTCTCTTCTGGATCACAAAACAGGTTAAGAGAGGGGCAGAGAGGCTTTCATTCTCATTTTAAATCCTGGTGGGAGACAAACTTCCCAGGGTAAGGTGGGCATCAGCTCAAAGGTGCTA
The DNA here is from genome assembly GCA_013400695.1 of Neodrepanis coruscans. Taxonomy (NCBI): domain Eukaryota; kingdom Metazoa; phylum Chordata; class Aves; order Passeriformes; family Philepittidae; genus Neodrepanis; species Neodrepanis coruscans. Next base: position 9,847 of record VYZS01005634.1, on the reverse strand, counting down.
ATACACAGAATAGGACAAACAGGGGCTTTCAAAATGGAAATTTCTCTCCAAATTATCTCTTAACCTCTCCATGCCCCAAAATTGCTCATGAGACTCTCTACAGACAGACAGACATGGCCCCATGTTCACAAGCCTTGGTCCTCATGGGGGACTTCAAACTCCCTGATATCTGTCAGAATGATAACATAGCACAAGCATGCATAAGCATAACATCCATAAGCAATGCAGAAGGTTCCTGGAATTCTGTGATGGTAACTTTCTTCTCCAAGAGGCAGAGAAGCCAAAGAGAGGTGCTACGCTGGACCTTGTTCTCACCGGCAAGGAGAGATTGGTGGGGAATGTGAAGCTCAATAGCAGACTGGGCTACAGTGACCATGAAATGGTGGAGTTCAAGATCCTTAGGATAACAAGGATGGTGCACAGCAAGCTCACTACTCAGGGCTTAGGAGAGCAGGCTTTGGCCTGTTCAGGTATCTGCTTGGTGTAGTACCATGGAATAAAGCTTTGGAAGAAAGAGGTGCCCAAGAAAACTGGTTGACATTCAAAAATCACCTTCTCCAAGCTCAGGAGCAATGTATCCCAACAAAAAGGAAGCCAGACAAAAATGCCAGGAGGCCTATGTGGATGAAAAAGGAGCTCCTAGACAAACTCAAACATGAAAAGAAAGCCTGCACAGAGGGTGGCAGCAAGGACAAGTGGCTTTGTTCAAGCAGCCAGGGATCAGGCTAGGAAAGCTAAAGCCCTGGTGGGGTTAAATATGGAGAGGGACACGAAGTGCAACAGAAAAGCTTCTAGAGGTATCTAGAGACATGTCAGGGATAAAGGAAAGGCTAGAGAAAATGTGAGTCCTCTCCAGAAGGAAACAGGAGACCTCATCACCTAGGACATAGACAAGGCTGAGGTCCTCAACAACTTTTTTGCATCAGCCTTCACTGGCTGGAAAGTGCTCCAGTCACTGTTTGAGACAGAGCGGGCAAAGGAAGGGACTGGGAGAAAGAAGAACCATCCACTGTAGAGGAGTATCAAGTTCAAAAGCATCTAAGGACCTTGAAGGTGCACAAGACCATGGGACCTGATGAGAGAACTGTAAGACGAGGGGGCTAAGCTGTTATCCATCCTATTTGAGAAGTTGTGGCAAACTGCAGAAGTTCCCAGCGCCTGGGAAAGCTGGAATACATGCCCCATTTTTAAAAAGGAAATAAAGGAAGACCCAAGCAGTCACAAACCAGTCAGTCTCTGTGCTTGGAGAGATCATGGAGCAGGATCCTCCTGGAAACTACGCTAAACCTAAACTATGCTATGAAGAACAAAGAAATGATTGTTGACAGCATGGCTTCACTAAATCATGCCTGATGGATTTGGTGGCCTTCTATGACAGAGCCACAAAACATTAGCAGTAAGGGAAGAGCAACACATACCACCTTCCTGGACTTGTACGAGGCATTTAACACTGTAGCACATCGTATCCTTAGCTTTAAACTAGGTTTTGGGGAATATTGCACTGACTCTGTAGGGAATTGAGACTGTATGACATCATCAAGTATTTTTTGTGTGCTTGACTGAGTTGCCATTTAAGGGTTCATCTACTTGAAAATCATAAAGGGATTCACTATTAAGAAATAATAAGATATCTCCATTTGTAAAAGTTACCTGTTTTTCCACCATGTTGTATATATAGAGATAGATATATCTATTTGTATTTCCTGACAGCAATTATTACAAGAAAAAATAAACTGAGGACGTAAGCGATGTGGAACTATAAAATTAAAATTTATTTTAGAGATAGTTTCAGCTAAAGCCATACACTAACAAAATCTCTATAATAGAAAAAGGCTTTCCTTTCCTTCACAGTAGAGATGTAATTATATTAGATATTGTGCTTAGGAGCTGCAGTCTTTAGGAAGCAAATGTTAACAGAAATAGGTCCCTAATATTTACACTACTCCAGAATTAAAATAACTGTGGAAAATGGATTTATTGTAACAGTTAAAGTAACAGGAGCAAAGTAATTTTTCATTCACTTAGGAGGTTTTGTGCTTTTTATTTTATTACCATTGGCCACCAAACAGAGCTACAGCAAACAACTGTAGAAATTGTGTTCAACAAACTACAGAGGCAACCAGAACTTGGAAGAAATACTTCTACCCTGGAATTTACTTGAAATAGTAAACATCTCTGTTAAAACAGGCCTGCACAACTGCAGGCTAGTCAAACAAGTTCTTAAAAACAGTTGTTGCTCATAGGTTATATCTCTTCTTCAACTGATCAACCAAAATAAATTTTTAGCTTTCTCTAGAAACCAAGTAATTTGGATGGATACCACAGAAAGTGTATTTGTACTGCAGACAGTGTGTTTGGTGTAAGGTGAATTTTGACCATTTCTCTGATTTCAAACTACAGAAACTGGTAACACCTCCAGTTCCTATGGACACAGAATCCTTCCTGTGTAAGCACACAGACAAGAAATTGTCAAGGCAAAAAGTTTAAAATCTATCTTATTAAAACCACAATAAAATTGAACTTGTATTATATGAAAGAAGATGTATGATTTTGGTATTAGAGATTGGAACAGGTGGGAGGTTAGAAGAACTGTCATAATTTAGAGCAAACAAACATGTTCAGTCTCGAAAAATAAGGCTTCGAAGCATCTTTATATGTTTTTCAACATCAAGAACCTTTCCACTGAAGCATCTGTTTGTAATGTAGACAAATACTACTCCTGGCTTCAACAGAGAGCCCCAATGGCCCAGAGTTCCTACACGGACACTCCATGCCCACCAAAATCCCTACTTTGCAGTGGGGGATACTGTCCTTACTGTCAGTAACAAAGGAATTATTCACCTTTTAGAGCCTATACTAATCTAGAAACTCTCCTGCTACAGATTTTAGCCCTTGGAGGGTTTTACTTGAGTAACTCTAAATCTCACACAGACCAGGAATAGCCAAGCCACATTTTTGTCCTATGTCCTCATAGGACATATGTCCTTATAAAGCCACTGGCTTCATTCTCAGGAGCCTTTGCAAAATACGTTGCCAAAACCTTGTTAACATTCAGTGCTGACTTTTACTAGGTCTAGTGTTTGCTGGGTTGCTCCGCCTAAAGCAATGATCAGCAGCTGCTGCTGCCTTATTTTCAGCCAGATATGTAACAATGGAAAAATGAATGAACTGGTAGTAGAGCTAAGTAATTTTGTCAGGGGTCTAACTGGCATGAGCAACTTGAAGACTGTAGGTAATCCAGCATAAACATTTGCAATAAACTATTTCCATTAGATATTTTTTCCGATATGAACAAAATTTTCTGAAACTAACAGAAACCCTGTAGCTTCCAGAACCTTTATTAGGTAACTAAACATGCTGTTTTACGCATTGTTGTTCTAGAAAGAAAATTACTCTGACATTGTGCAAAAATGAAGCAGACCCATTGAATACTGGCATGAATGTCTTTGGGTGAATTCAAGCTGTTATGCTTGTGAGACCTATCCAGACTGCAGACATAGGATTAACTCAGATTTTATTTTCAAAGGTTTCTTCACAGCAGATTTTAATGCATACTGATATGAAATCCTTACACTCTACACAGACATCAACAGCCTCAAAGCATTTTAAGTAAATAAAAGGGCTTCCTAGGAAAACCTGGTATTTTTGACCTGGATTTATGTCTTGCACAGAATTAGATGAAATCCACATAATTCATGAAATAAATCATTTTGTCCTTTGCACTCTGAAGGAAAATAGATGCATTTAGTTTGGTCTGTCTGTGTCAGACTGGGGAGCCATATCAGACTGGGGCATTATATTCATATCAGACTTGGAGACCCTGAGTTGAAGAGGCTCAGGACAAGCATGGTGAAGTGAGCAGGAGCCTTGGGGAGGTGGAAGGAGGATACATAGCTTTGCAAATGAACAAATCAGCCTGGCAGGCCAAACACTGTTTTGGTCAGCACTCCACTAAGCAACCAGAACACTGAACAATGCATGAAAAGAAAATGCAGTTTGTGTAGTCTGTCTCCACAGAGAAACAGACACACTACCAGCCAGTGTTTATATGTTCCTTTTCTAATATTTTTGTGGGTGTTCCCCCCACACACACACCCCCTCCTCTCCCCGGCTTTGTTTGGTTTTTTAATTTTAGGAAGGTCCTAGCAGCAATGAGGATGAAACCTACAATCCCGGTCAGACTTCCTCTATCACCTCCTTCAGGTTTCCCAACAGACAGTTGTTTGGTGTTAGATGTGGCTCCTAAAGCAGCAATTGTGACTACTCCTGTAAAAGCAGAACGATTGTCCTACTGTGACAAGTGATGCCACTGAATGGAGAGGTAGGGAAGACCCCATTACATTGTGATGCTTATCCTCACACCCAGCATAACAGACTTTAAGTCTGACTGTGCTTTTAGCTGAAAAAGCTGTCATTTTAAACATCTGTGCCCTGATCTTCCCTTAGCTTCCTTTATAATTACTGCTCTTGCTCCAGCCTGTGGGCTAAAATATGAAGAGAAAGCTATTTTTCAAGTGTGTCACTGAAGAAATCCATGCGGCAAAAACGGACCTCCACTAGTGGCCATCAACACAGCAGGGCTGAAGTCAGTGCATGTCTACATCAGCTGAGGGGTGATCCCAATGCACCACCTTGAGGGGTTTTATTTTTTCCTACAGATGATGGTAGAATTCATTTTAGCAACAGCTACACCAAAACAAATCAGATGAACAAGAGAATTGACAGAACTGGCTTTCCAAAAGGCTTTTCTTAAAGATTTTCATGAAGAATCATAATTCAATTAGCTTGGAAACAGTTAACGTGAGAAAGGAAGTCATCAGCTTTGTAGCAAAAAGAAAAAAAGCAAGCATCATGAAGGTACTGGAACAGCACCTTACTGCCCTGCTGCATCACCCTACAGCCATCAGAAGAAATTCTCCTTTGCCTGTTGTCAACGGCAGCCTGAACAAAATGGCAACTCCTGTTGCCCCACAGAAATGCAATCACATCTTTTCTTGGAAAAACCAAAGACAATCTGTGACATCCACAGACTGATGGTAAACCTGATGGGGCATTAGTGTAGGCTGATAGCGATTACTTGGTCTTAACTGCATCATGTTTGCCAGAAAAGGAGGAGTAGTTTGCAGAACATGGCAGCAGCATCTTGGAGAGCCAGGAGAAAGATTGTGTCTGTAACACAACCTGAAATGTGGTCTTCAAGTGCATGTGTGGGCAGAGATATTCTGTGCATCATCTCCCCGTGCAGGTGCACTCTTCACATGCACAAGCAACCTAAATATCTTAATTTTAAAATCACAGCTCAGCTCTCTTGCTGCAAGGATAAACTGTCCAGTCCTAATTATCTTTCTCAGGTGTTTTAATCCCTGAAATCCCTCAGGCTCCTCTACTGAACTAATCTAACAAAATATGACCTACTAGTCACAAAAAGATCACATGTATATTTTTGTACTTATCTTTGCTATGCACAAATATGCTACTGACAGGAGGGATAAATGATAGAAATAGCAAGGATGGCTTTCAAACGATGCTATCTGCAGCTGTCATGGAGACCAACAGGGACTGGGGTTGCTCAGCACATTGTCGAATATCAAAGCACTTCTCCATTTAGACACAGACATATGTATTAACACCTTCCATGCATGTACATACATGCCTATTTTATTATGCCATGTACGTCTAATAAATTCATCCTGCAATTAAACCTTTACACACATACACAGATGCATGCTAACTAACATTTCTCCTGCAACACACACACACAAAATCTAATGACAGGCACCAGAGAAATCCAACACAGCTCTGCAGGCAGAAAGTGCTCGCTGAAGCCATGCAGCGCACACCCAATCTACAGCGACTGGTGTCTTACCATTATGTATAATAAATAACAGTGTTTGATAATAACAGCACTGCTGCTCTGCCTGCACTCACACCCTCCTGACTCCATGCTCCTAAACCATTTAAGCCATTTAAACAACATGGTCCTGTGCATGAAACACAGAGAATGAAAAGCAGGCAGGACATGATCACTGCAAGAGGCAGGCTCCAGCAGTAAAAGCTGCTTAATGTCATAGTGGGCTTTTCCCAGCTTTCAGACGTGTGATCTGCATGTCTAATAATGAACAGATTTAGTCAATCCATCATTTCTGGCATTGGTCCCTTACCTTGAAATGCTGCAGCTGAAGTATCTGGTCCTCAAGCTGTTGTCTCTTGCCTTCTATTTCTGTCTGCCTTTTCCTTTTCTCCTTGGAAAAATAATTTGAAAGAAAGAGAGAGAGAGAGAGAGAGGGAGAGAGAGAGAGATATCTCATCAGAGAAACGGAGGCTTTAAGGGTAGCAGATTCGTAACAGCATTTAAGCAGTCAAATGCATCTGTACAGATGTCACCAGTCCTATTTCACCTGCTCCTCTGCCTGCTGGTATGCAAACAGCAGTGACCTGGGAAGATGCCAGCGCCAGACTAGTCAGTTGCTTGCCAGCAGGAAAAATTCTCCTTGCTTGCTCCCGGCAGCCAGAGCAGCAACAGAGTGCACAGTCCCAGAGGAGGGGAGAAAACAGGCATAACAGCTGAGAGATAAGTTAAAGGGACAAAGATATGATTTTGCATTTGAGATACTGGGACAGAAACATGGATAGTGCGGTGCAATTGTATGACAGTAAGGTGTCACAAAAGCAGTGGGTGGCAGCATGGAGGAAGGGAGATGGTTGCAGACTTCATTTTTCCCCAGGAAGGTTGGTGGGTAAGGCTTTCCCTGGGCTCAGTGGGAAGATATTTAAGCCAGATTGCACAGGATTTACCTGCAAAGTAAATGGGATCAGTAGATGACGGTGTTCAAAATTCAAGCCACCAGCACACACCACCAGCTGGCACTTACCAGTTGCCAGAAGCGGCACTGACTGAGTGGTGCCGAAGATAGCATGGTCATTTCCACAGCTAAGGGTCTTCATGGTCTGTTCAAGAACATACCATTGACATGTGCCTAGACTGCTCCCTTCAGTAGGCAGCCGACTCTCTTAGGTGCTTCAAGAGGAGAACAACCTACTTCCCACCCTGCAACACCTTCATCTTATGAAGAATTAACTGTTTGTCAGTCTTCTGAACCTTGTGGGGAGCATTTCTGCTCATCCTGAATTCTGCTCATCCCCATCCTGGATTAGATTCCCTCTCCTGAAGGTCTCATTTTAGATTTTGTAGCCAAGACAGAAATACTGAGTAACAAAGATGGCAGTCAATAAGCATACCAGCCTCTGTTTTTACTGGAACAATGTTTTTTTTATTCCCTTTCTGCAAAAACATTTTTTAAAAAAAATTTAAATATTTCAGTAGCTCTAAGGTTGGGTTTGAAGACACCTGGGGATTCCTTAAGTTCCCAAAGTAACTTTTCTTTCTCATTTCCAGGTTCCCTACTAATGCTATAGGAATTCTCTGCTTTCCAGAGATTTCAAACCTTCTTGTCCTCAAGGAGTATACGATAAGGTGCTGCCTATGCAGAAATTGATTGTCCTTATACTGGACAACAAACCAGGGCATTTTGAGGGAAAACATTATATTTACAAGGAAGATCAGGAGTTTGTTTTTTTTTTTTTAAATTATTTTTTAATGTCAGGCTTAGTCAAAAAAAGGCAAAACATCAAGGTAGGTGACTGCCTTGACCACTTCTGCCAAAGAGTTAGACATCAGAATGGTGACGGGAAGGCTCGAAGTAATGTGAGGTGAAGTAGTCAAATGCATATGTCAAGCAGGGTAAAATTGCACTATCTTACATGATGACTTTTCATATACACACACAAATACTCCCCATTGTCTGACCTATTCAAGAATAATACAGCTGAACAAAAATATTCTCATAGAATGGAATCACAGCATCAAAGAATGGCTTGAATTGGAAAGAATCTTAAAAGCATCTAGTTCCACCCACCCTACCAAGGGCAGGGACACATTTCCCTAGGCCAGGTTGCTCAGAGATCCATCCAACCTGGCCTTGAACACTGCAAGGGATAAGGCATCCACAACTCCTCTGGACAATGTCTGCCAGTGCCTCACCTCCCTCACAATAAGGAATTTCTTCCAAATATCCAATCTAAATCTACTCTCTTTCAGTTTGAACCCATTCTCCCTTTTCCTGTCTCTATATGCTCTTGTAAAATGTTCCTTTCCATGTTTCTTGTAGGCACCTTTCAGGTACTGGAAGACTGCAATTAGATCACCTTGAAGCCTTCTCTCTTCCCTGCTGAACAAATCCAATTCTCTCAGTCTTTCCTTGTAGGTGTTCCACCCCTCTAATCATCTTGGTGTCCCTCCTCTTTGTCCAACAGGTCTGCTGAAGTTGTTTTTGAATAGGAAAATTAGCTTTTTGGATAGCTAAAATGTCACAAGCATTGCCCATCTCACTGGTCTGTGCACATAGAAGACAGTTTACATTTATGCACATAGAAACATACAGAATTTATGCCTGTACCTTTAAAGATCCTTCCTTATATAAAACTGATAGTCTGTGGATCATCTCTCCTACTCNGAGCCGCGGCTCCGGCACCCATGTGCGTGCTGGCGGCGCCGGCCCCAGCAACAGCCACGGCGCGTCCAGCGGAGGTCCTCCTTCTCCCGGCGGTGGGGGAGGGGCACCGGCGGCCGCATGGTGCTGGGCGCCGCCATTTTGCCGGTGTGCCCCGGCACTTCCGGTGTTTCCATTGCTTCCGGCTTGTTCCGGCACTTCCATGGGCGCACGAGGCCTTGCTGGGGTGGGCCCCGGGGTGCCGACTGTCCAATCAGAGAAGGGCCGGCCCCCTGGGGCCCATCTATGCATGTGCAGATCGGGACCCCCTATAAAAAGGGGAGAGTGAGCGCCATCTTCCTCTTTTGGGCTCTGGGCTTGTGGTGGTAGCATCGCTCTCTCGGTGTGGATTCACCGTGGTGGCGGCATCGTCCTCCGTCCCCGCACACATGGACGGGCTAGCGGCGCTGCAGCGGCAGCCTGGTGTGGAATTTCCTGAGGGGGGGAGCTGCTTCTTTTTCTTCGGGATCATGTTTTCTCATGATTATTTTTTCCGGAGGGGTGGACTTCTCCCTCGGGATTGCATTTTCTCGTGATTTCCTGGGGGGGCGGACTTCTTCCTCGGGGGTCGGTTTTTTTTCCCTTGTGGTTTTTTTCTTTTCCCCGGGGCGGGTGGACTGGCTATTATCTGCGGCTATTGCCTGGGTTTAAAGACCACATCTCTTCCATCAGCACTGAAAATGCCTTCCTGGTGGCTAAAGGGAAGGGGAGGGGGGCTCGTAGTTTCTAACTGTCTTGAGTGTTTTTCTTCAGAAAAGCCGAGCGGAGGCTCGCGCTGCTGGGGGTCCTCAGATCGGTTGTGGGCCTTCTCTAATTATCCCGGCATCTCTTTGGGAGCCCCAGAGAGAGACCAGCACTATTTCAGAGCCTTCTCACCCCAACACGGGCCCTGGGAAGCTTAATTTGTCTGTTTTGTTGCACTTTATTGTCGGGTTTTCAGTGTGTGTGACATAAACAGTGATATTTGTGTGTTTTCTTTCTTTTTGGGGGTGTGTGTGACTTCTCTCGGACATCTCTTGTCAGACTCACTAATTTTGTGGTAAAACCACGACAGCTGGTCAGCCATGGACCAGAATAAAGCAGCTCCAGAAGCTGTTCCAGTTAATGGCCTAAAATTCTCAGAATAAAGATAATTCTGTCCTCTTGTGCCAAGCTGGCCAGATGACAAAATACTGGATTTCACATATGTAGGCATTAGTACCCCACATTTGACACTCCATAGGCCAGCACATATATCTGATCTACATTTATTAAGTGTATACATACACATATGTTTATGTATATATATATATGTATGT
>VYZS01005631.1:3632-17838 GCA_013400695.1 Neodrepanis coruscans | reverse complement strand
TTTTTTGAGCCTAGCAGGACAGAAATAGAGCTTCCTTCTATTTTAGAGGCATAACAGAAAAGGCCACTCTGCACAGGCTTCAAACGCTGGATGGCTTTGACGGACACCACTAACACTGTGCAGATCTAGGCCTTTTCTCTCCCCTATTTCAGATCATTTCAGATGTACTTTTGGCCGATTTCTACCATTTTTGTAGCTTAGCTGTGCAGATAATCATAGCATGTGAGCTAAAACATAAAACAAGTTAAAACTACACAGAAAACACACCGTGAAAGCAAACCTTTGACTTAACTTACCATCTCTATGGCACATCAGAATACCTCATCCCTGAAGAGTATGCGACACACACTATGCATATCAAAGCCAAAGACAGGTCGTCTAGTGGGTACTAAAATGAAAGAGGCACTGTAATCACTGCTGAATGCACATGATCACCCCACAAAAATCTCTGCTCATGCCGCAATATTAATAATTCTATTTGTTTTATTGTATGTAAAAGAAAATATTGAAGAGAGAGCACTTGTAATATCCCATCTGGAAACCAGAAGCCCTGTGGGTGCTGCATGCTCACTCTCACTCAAGCCTAAGTCTTCCCAAGCAACTCCTACAACAAACTTACCCAACTCTGTTATATATAGAAATGTTCAGTTCCTTCCTCTCTTTCTAAACTTTTGTTTTGTTTAAGAGCCAACAATTCTGTGCAGTCCTGTGGGGACCTAACTCAGAGACAGCTGCATTTCACACCACCAAGAGAGCATGGAATAGTTGGGTGACAGGACCAGGGAGAACCAGCCAAAGCAGATGTGTATGATTTCTCCGTGTGTCTACCCTGAACTGTGGGAGGCAGTCAAGGCATAGAAGAACTAAGGGAGGCTTTGGTCCAGCCTAACAGCTAGGCCATGTTTAAGAGTCAAGCAAAGCTCTCCTACAAAGGATCTGAGAGCATCCAGAATTGGTTTCCTTGATGCATGATGCTTCCTTCCTGTGTTTCTTGGGTTCAATATCTACTCAGAATCTCTTCAGTGATTGGTTACAGAAGCCTCTGAACTTTGAATACTGAACTAAAGAATACTCTGAATATTCTTTAGGGTTTTCCTTGTTTTTCTTCTTACTCACGTTGTGTTTTCTTTTTGATGTTCTGTTTTCCAATGTTTGTTGCAATGTTGCAGGCGTTGCCCAGAAATCAGTGCCTCACTCAGGCATTACGTAACAGTTACACCAGATATTGCTGATATTTCCCACTGTTTACAAAGCAAACTTAGTTTGCTTTTGGTGTTTTTCAGTACACAATTGTCAATTTAGAAACAAGCACTGGCTGAGTCATATTTGCCAAGCCATCGTCTTTCCACTCGCTGTATCCTAGTCCCAAGTGACAGGGAGCACATGGAAAGAACAGCCATACCAGAAAGGGCAGCTAATCTGCTGCTGTAGAAGAGGGAAGTTATTTTGACTTGACGTAAATGTTATGAGGTTATTTCAGTGCTATTAAGGCTTTTAATTTGGCAGTGTTGATGCAGGATTATTTTTTTTAACTAGGGTTTTTCCTTTCAATTTCCAACATTCATTACTAAGAGATAAATCTTTGGCCACAGTAAACTATATCTTCTCTGACTCCACTGAAATTATACTGAATTACACATGCTGTGGCCCCCACCCCAAATCTGCAGGTACTTACTGAAATTTAAAAGTGAAAAAAGTGTTGCTTTTGGTTTTCCTCCTGTGTCCTAACCTGAAGGTGTCACAGAGCATGCAGAGCAAGTCATAGCTAGCTTTTGTGCCAAAACCTGTTTCTTTTCCCTGATTTACCTCTTCTAGTCTGCCCTTTGCCAGCCCTGGCATAAACCCTTCTATATGCATGTGCTTTGGAAAACGGGCTAGGTGACATACAGGGGAAGAACTGTGGGCTATGGAAAGCATTTATTCTCTTCATGTCAGTATTTCTCAGCATATGCTATATAGCCAAGTGGACCTGTTTCTCACATGTCATAGATCTCCCTCTAAAATCTTAAAGCAATGAACAATAATTTTCCTACGCCATGCCTTTCCAGCCTATGGAAGAAAAGTCAGTCTAAAGAACTAGTGTGTGAATCTGCTTTCAAACAGCTCTCCACTCCTGTGCATTTCCAATAGGCACAGTAATGATGCAGCAGTACCACCACCATGCTGCCCTTTTGGTGATGGATGTTGGCAGTTATAAATAATCACTGAATCCATGTGAATTAAGAAGAGCTCATTCCTTTGCAGTCCCAATAGTGTGTCACACCATGATCCATTTTTATGTCTCATAGAAATGAATTCTTCTTTTGTCTTTTTCTTCCTTCACATTACTGGCTGTTTTCATTTCCCCCAAATGAATTTTATAACCAGGTTGAATGATTATTCTTTGCAGAATTGGCTTCGTACTTTCCAAGGCAGAGTGGAGTAGGAAGGTTGTCACGGAAAGAGCTTCGTCATTGCTGTGATGCCTTCTGGGTTGCAGTGAACTGAAATGTTTTCATTTTAAATGCTTGGCTTTGAAAGAGTGATTTCACCTTCTGAGTTGCTAATGAAATAACTACATTCATGCCAAATTTAGACTGGTACTGCACACTAAAAAGTGACAAGGAACATCTGTGTTTGACATTATGGCTTCCACTTAGGAAAGGTTTTCCTTCTCAGCTCCTAGAAATTTGCACGGAATAAGCAAAGCCACAGTCTCACAGCTTTGAGAGCCCAGTATCTTTGTCCATTAAATATTTTTGCCACAGTTTTCCCTGAGGCTGCATGGATGAAATGTGAAGAAGTGATAGATAGAAACAGATGTCCTTATTAAAACTGTTTTCTTTGTATTTTTTCCTAAGCTGATGACCCGATGTTTGAAGATAAATATGACCAGTTTGGGCACATGAACACTCACTCCACCTGAGTGCTTTGTTTGGTTGGAGTTTTGCTCTGTTTTTTTACTTTCCAGGAACCCTTGGATGACATCATAGAATCTTACAAAAAAAAAATATAACAAGCAATAAACTAGCTCCAGTTTACACACACACAATGACATCTGGATTAATGACATGGTTCCTTTTTCTACTATGGTGAAAGAGCATTCAGCATCACGCTCATCATTTTCCATGTTGTATAAAACTGCCATAGAGAGGAAAAATTACTTTCTCTGAGCATTTTGTCATTAAAAGCAACTAAATAGGGCTTCAGGTCACAGCGATATTTTATCCGGGTGATGTATTTCATTCTTCCTTACATACGCTGCTGCACTCTCTTCTGTGTTGTGCCTCAGTAGAGCTGTTAATGTGACAGTGCAAGATGCTTTTAACATTTTCTTATGTATTTTCCCTCTTCCTGACCTCATTACTGTCCATTTTATGCAGTTTCAAATAATTTCTTCGCCCAGATGCTCAAAAAATCCTGTGAACTTTTGGTTTTTGAGCTCATCATTGAAACACATGGCTGAAAAGCATCCATTTGACACACTGGCCTGAGCACTGACATCCAATAATCAGCCATTCCCTGCTGTGTGCAACTGCTGGAAGATGATTAAATTGCATTGCCTAATCTTTTTTCATGATCCATATTGCAATTTTCTTTGTGGCACAGCCACCCCTCCAGCAATACCACCTTTCTAACAATCTTCTTTGCAATATTCCCGATCTGCAGCAACAGCAAATTTGGGTCGTTGTGTTAGGTACTACATCAGATAATCAAAATCATGACTGTCCTGATCACTTCTGCCTCAGTGTTAGCAATATGTCTACACCTTCATGGCTTTGTCTCACACCAGATTGCTTGTACGGAGATGCGGTCAGAATGTTTGTACATGGTCCGCCAGGACTTCAGTCAACGTGATGCCAGCCCTTCCCTCTTCTCAAGTAGTTTGACCCCCACATTCATAGGAGAAAGCAAGGAAAAAGGCACAGCCCTGGTACCTTGCTGAGCCACAAGCAGCTGTTTTATACAGGGTCGGAGGGGGCAAGAGGAACTGTTTTCATGTTTCATGAACCATATTCAAGTTATCTGCTGGGTAACCTGAATTATCTGCAAGCCAGCATTGGGCATTGTTTTCTTAGGAATATTTAGGAACCTGTATAACACTTGAATTAAAGAGTGGCTTGGGTTATGTGACAGTCATGTGGGCACCTACTGCAGTTTATTATTCACAACTGAATTTGATCTCATAGCACACAACTTTTTACTTAGTCTTCTTAACACTTACAAACTTACCCACTGATTATTAACAGTGTTCTTGAAGATGAAGTAGCAGTTCAGTCTAACAGAGAAGGCATTTTTGGCAGGGGAAAATATGCTTGTCTTTTTATAGTGGGTTATTTGCCCCTTTACCTGCTCTTTTCAGGTACGACGGTGGTCTGCAGAACAGGGAGTGACAATCCCAGATTTGGAAGAGAAAGCAGCAAATATAATCCATGGCTTCCTTAGAAAAACCACATTGGAAATTAGGCATCAAAGCTGTATATTCAGGCTAGCAGGTAGAGCCCACCTCCAGACTGTTCACTGTATTGAGCCCATGTGGAGCAGGCTATTTGATCTATCCAAAATGAAACCTTTTTCCTGAGTTCTGGACCCAATCTGTAAATCTGCAGTTAAGTATCTTTCTTTTGCAGACAAAAGAAATTTTTCCTGAAGGTTGTTAGATTCACTTCATAGTAAAGTGATTTTCATTTAAGATGTCTTTGTGTGTTGATAACCTTGTCTGAAGGTTATTTCATCTTATTCTCCTTGATCAAGTGCTGTTCACAATACAGTGGATGTCATGACCCAGTAATCCCATTTAATAAAACTCAGTGTCTCCTGACTAGCTAGCAAAGGGAGGTCCTATTCAAACAATTACCAGACCTTAGCATTGAACTTGTGACTAATATCAAATCAGAAATGACTCTTACTTTCCTTCTTCTTTTCACCTTGAGTAAATTCTGAATTGATTAATAGATCTAGATATAATCAAAGTCCTGAAAATCTTCACACACACTATAATAAAGGCAAAAAATAATTTCTGTTGGGTACATTAATTCACCTCAAAAGGCATCCTGTTAGTTCCTTTGTTTTTTAAACTATCTAAAGCTGATGATGTTACACATTTGTGTACCCAAAATAATTAACTGTGGTGGTTTGGGGACTGAATAGGAAGATAAAAAGAAAAACAACTCCTTTCCTCTCCTCAGATTGGTCAGGGGCAGGGGCAGCCCAGCAGAGTACCAGCTGGGCTGGGGAAGGGATACCTCTTTTCCTCGGTTTCCCATTGGGCCCTGGGATTGAGGGATACCTGGGAAAGGAGGGCAGAGACTTCCCAGAACACGCTGAGAGTGCTGAGATCGCTGGGCACTGTTTTCCAGCTGAGAAGACCCCCGAGAACCACAACCACCACCACCCCCCCACAGAGGCTGCAGCCCCCCTGGAACATGGCAATTTTCTCCACCGAAGCTCTGGTTCTTGTGCCCCCACCTCTAAGGGTCCCCTGCATTCCTGGGGATTCCCCTCGTCCCTCTCAGTCCCTGAACTGGGCTCCACCAGCCCATCCCCACTGCGGGGGCTTTTCTTCCTGGGCTCGGCACCCACCATTTTGTTCCTGCTTGAACGAGGCTCCTTCCTCTCCAGACTCATCCCTATTGACATGCAGCAGGAACAGAGTAACTGCACTGCTGTGCTCTGAGGGGCTCCCAAGGCATGATTACAGCTCCTGCACCACAGCGCATTGTAACCACCGGGGGCAAAAGGGACAACTGTGTTTTCGAAGGACATTGATTATTTGGGGGGGTGGTGGTGGTGTGTGGAGGTTTTTTTGTTTTGGTTTTTTTGCTTTGGTTCACCATTTCAATAACAGATTCATATTGGTAAATTCATATCTACATCCTCACACCTATCCATACTCACATCCCCCCATACGTTCAATATATTGCTGCCTTTTCTATATGTCTCTTGTCTGTTGATAACACCTAATACTGTCCTAAACCAGGACAATAGCTCTTATCAAAATCCACTATGCTTCATTTACCCAACCATAAAAAGCTTGTTGTTCACAACACACAATTTGCCTTTGATATCAGAAACATGAAAATAATGGATTTCAATATGGAATTTGTTGTGGAGTCTTGTTTCCATCCTGGCCCTAAACAAAATGAATGGGGCTTTTCTAATGGATTCACACAGGACCTCAGCTGCTTATTAGTTTTGTTATTCAGCAAAGCATTCTAGCATAATTGAAGGTTCTTTTGGGCCACTTTCCTTACCTAGCATCATACCCTCACCAGTAGGCTTGGAAGCTGCAGCAAGCAATCCCAGCTGGACCCTAGAAGATATGCTGGTTACTATCAGATTGGCATCATGGCTTTTGATCCCTCTAGAACTCTCAGGAGAAAGCCACTGCTGATACAGAATCACAGAACCACAGAATCATAGAATGGTTTGGGTTGGAAGGGACCTTAAAGATAATCTTATTGCAACCCTTCTGCCATGGGCAGGAACATCTCTCACTAGACCAGGTTAATCAAAGCTCCATCCAACCTGTCCTTGAGCACTTCCAGGGATGAGACAGCCACAACTTCTCTGGGCAACCTGTATTAGTCTCTCATCACCCTCACAATAAAGGATTTTTTTCTAATATCTGATCTAAACCTGCTCTCAGTTTGAAGCCATTTCCCCTTGTCCTGTCACTGCGTGCTCTTGTAAGTAGTCTCTCTCTCTCCATCTTTCTTGTAGAGTCCCTTCAAGTACTGGAAGGTTGCAATTAGGTCACCCTAAAGCATTCTCTTCTCCAGGCTGAACAAATCCAAATCCAATCCTATCATCCTTTCCTCTAGAAGAGGTGTTCTATCTCTCTAATCAACTCAGTGGCCTCCTCCAGACTCACTCCAAAAGGAAGAGATCAGATTAATATGGTTGATTTCTAGCTGGTTTTAGCCTGGAGAGGAAGGAATGGGACACGTTGGCTGGTATGGAAGGCAAGGGAGGTGAGCCAAAACTAACCTGCTCCTTTTGACTCAGTCTTAAAATGTGACGCTGAGTTGAAGTGAACAGTGTGGCACACAGGATCTCATGCCATGATCCTTGGACATCCACTGCTGCCATTTAAGGGTGTACTGAGGGCTCCCAGCTGAGTGGGAAGCAGGAAAAAGCCAGGAATGAGTACTTGTCCAGGCCAGCTGACTCTGCTCCTTGAACAGCCCTAACCAAAGCCAACCACACAGACAGAGGAAAGCGTCCCAATTATTCCAGCTGGCAAATATTTTTTTTTCTTTTCAGGGAAAAAAATCAATCAATCAATTAAAGAATATTTAAAATATTATTCAACATTTGTTTGGGTTCATTGTTATAGCAGCATCATGTGGCTGATGGATCCCTGGTGTAACTGAGTCACTTGCTGCTATAGAAAGGTATTTCTGCCTGGCCATTGCTTATGGCTCTCTTGACTCTGCTGACAGATCTAACCAGATACTTAATTGTGTTTTTTCAAAAGTGAACAGGAAAGGCGTTCAATGACCAGTGAAGACATTTCCAAAGGAAAATGCTCACTTTCTCAAAAAAAAAAAAAAAAGAAAAAGAGGATTAGCTCTCTTTGTGACTGTGTTATTGAGAATGAATGGTTGCAAATGTAGATTGCAGATGATTTATTGTATATCGCAGGATTTGAGAGATGAGTCATTTTACTGTACCAAACAATTGCTGGACAAATAAAGAAAAAAATCTTCTATTTGGAGAAAGAAATATATAGTGGAAAAAAAAGAGTTCTTCAGCACACTGATAAAAATAAATACATATTCAAAAGGATTGTAGGCATTTTATTATTGCAGAAAAGAGAAAAAGAAAACACTTGTAGGTTTTTCATACTATATAACATATACATATTATGTTTGCATTTTATATTTCTGTATGCATATATAAAGACAGTACAACTTTGAAAACTAATGTGTTTTCTGGCATGTCCTCAAGCCCTGGATCACTTCTGGACAGAAAGAAGACAAACCCTAGGAATCTGCTTACTTTAGGTCTGGCCTCTGACACTATTTGAAGGATAACAGATAACAGTGCCATTTTTAAGAGCCTTCAGCAGAGATAAAAACCTTTATATTAACTGCCATATTTCTGTGCTACATCAGAGGATGTAGAAGACAGGGTTTGGCTGAAAAAAATTACCCTCTTGGCATGTGCGGATACCAAGGAATATTAAGTATTTTCTTCCAGTTCACTGAGCCTTCACAGGCTGAAATTTAACACAGACCAGTATAGCTGTCCACAGCAAGCTAATATGTAGTACAGTTCTTTCTGGAAGATGTCCAGGAGACAGCTAGCCTGAGGAAAAATATTGAGCTAAATTCAACACAATATTGTTGTTCATCTCTCTGATCATTGAAACAGACTTGGAAATTAAAGTGAATTTAAGCTCCACATTGTGTCAAGTATGTATTAAATAAGAAGTTGAATCAGGTGACTATTTATTGGAAAGTGCAGTGGATGCTGAGTAACACCAGTCTGAATTGTAAGAATGCCAGTCCATACAATCATTAAAAGTAAAACCTTGGAGCTGTGTTTCAAAATGTGAAATTGAGGGAAAAAAGATTAAGACACTAATAAAAATGCTTTTTCTTAGTATGCAACTACTTGAATGAGCTTTCCCCAGTGTGAAAAGTGCCACATCATTAGAAGTAATATAGATTTGTGAACAACTGCCAGCCATGCTTTGCTTAGGGTAAAGAAAAGCAATGCAGAATTATAGTCCATCGTTGACCATATTGTTTCATGTCCTTTTACTTAAATAGAAGCCCATCATAATATTACAGAATACTTTAAAAATCTTGTGTAATTAGTTTCCAGAAATAAATTAGCTAACAGTGGATGAATCACAGACTTTTTTCTGCACACACCAGGCTGATCTACTTTCAGAGATACTTTAACCTAGAAAACTCACAATTGAAAGCAGTGTTATAGCCTTCCCAGACCTATACAACTTATAAGCAGGTCCTGGCTTTCATTCCTTCTTGCTGTCTCCAAAGAGATACACTCCCATTGGCATGATACTTGTCCTGGTTTTTCAGGAGTACTGTGGAAGTATAGCAGTGTCATGCATGGCTGAACTGAGCTTCCAGCTCCCTTAAAAGTCAAGAGAATGGTAGATTGTGCATGTTAGAATATTTCTTTTATTGCACTTCCCAAAACAGTGCTCCTTGTGAGCTTGCCAGCGCTAAGCAGTCCTAAGTTCACAGCTAAGTTTACAGCTAAATTTACAGGAGAGGAGCAGCTTCTGGGCACATGCCAATTCTTTTAAATATCAACAGCATTGCCACCTGAAGCCACCAAAACAGAAGAATGAAGGAGGAAAACGCCACAAACTCATCTATACATTTGCATCCTGTGCTGCTGCAGGCAGGCTGCAATACCCAGCCCTTCAAAACAGGGCTGACAAGAAAACGACTCCAAATACAATGTAGCCAGGAGCAGGGCTAATGCAAAATTCCAACTGACTGTCCCCCTTTGGTGCTTGTTACTGGTTTTCTACTTTGCTTCTCAAATAACTTTACTGCTGCTTTGAAAACCTCTGGTGCTGTTTCAGCTGAAGTACTAACCAGCAGTTTACTTGTTAATGTCACAATTTGGGCCAACAGTGGAAGCACCAGCTGGTTTGTTTCTGACAAAGGCTGTAAAGAAAGGGCTCTGGACTGGGAGCGCATAGCACTCCAGCTTTGATTTTTGGAATGTGGGGAAGATTGCATTCTGATGTACAACTGTTTCTAGCATATGTTACAGGACCTGCAGCTGCATCTGTGATTATGGAAGTAAAGCCATAGAATGGGTATAGGACTTTGGCACATGTGAATCTGTCTGTTAAAGTTCTCGCACCTCCGCTACTGTCCAGTGGTTGCAGTCTGCATTTGCTCTTTACCTTGACACATAGTGAGGCAATAAATACTGAGTTATTTCATGAGATTCTGCAAGATTTGCAGATAGTTGTATACTTTATTTCTCTTTTCTTCATACCACCTAGAATAATGAAATCATTAAATGCTTACTTTAATCCCACTCCCATTTTGTCCCATCTTTCAAATCAAAGTAAAATGAATATGAGAGCTAGGACACACTTCCTGAACCTTGTACCAATATTGTCTGTCATGCTCCTCAACACAACATCTACCACCATTTTTCAGTATGAAATGCTCCAGTCCTTCTGTCCAAAGCCAGTCCTTCACACAACATAGAAACTGAAGGAATTTAGCGTTGTCTTCACTTCCTATGAGCAGGCATAGTGTCAGTGCTGAAGGTGCAAAGGCAGTGTCCTCTTCAGTTCCTTAATGTCTCCACAAGACCTTTCTACCATCAGTCGTTACTGAACAACAGCAAACAGCTGTTTGGAGTAGCCAGGGCTCCTTCACATTGCATGAATTTGTCATGAGAAATCACAGGATTTGCTGTGAACAGCCCAAGAACAGTCCCCGTATCCAACTCAACATCCCAGATATGCACTGGCCTTCACTGGGGCTGCCTGCAGGACACCAGAGCCTGTGTGAACTGCTGGCATATACAAGATGTTTCTAAGACAGCCCAGTCTCTGGGGAACAGAGGCTGCCTGCTGAAGTGCTCTACAGAAATTCCTTCTTCCTGTGGTAGAAAACAGTCAAGACCACAGAATCTCCATTCGGATAAACACTGACAACAATGCACTTAAAGACAGCTCTGTAAAGCCAAGCCCAAGCATTTCAATGGCAACTATTTTCCTGGAGCACTGGCAGTGGCCATGTTACCAGCACAGCTGCACTCAGAATTCAGGCATTTCAGATTTAGGTGCTAAACAAAGAACTTAAAAGCCCTAAAATTGCTGGGGTAGGGAGCACAGCCAAGAGAAATTTCGGAAGGCATTTATGTGCTCAAACTTAAAGATAAGAAAATGCTACTCATCTAGGACATACATTTTTAGGAAAAGCAGACTTAGTTATCTTGCTTCTACTGAGTTGGAAAATTTTATTCTGACTATTTTTGTTTGGGTGTTTTTCCTAGAAATAATATCACATCATCTATAAGAATTTAAATTATCTGTCTGTCCAATTTGTTTCGTTATATGTGTTATGCTATGAAAAATGGATTACACATTCAAAACTCACCCAAGTGGCTTCAGAGTTTTATGAAGGTCCAATTGACATGATGCTGCAAAGACCATCTGGTTTCCACAATAAAAGATGATCTGAGACGAAAAAAATAGTTTTTCTGAGCTCATGCCTATTTTGAAATGATTATTAAAAAGCAACATTGTGTTAGAAAAGTGGATGGAANTAAAGGAAAAGTTAAAAAAGTTAAATACATTACAACTGAAATAATATCTTTGCACTCAAAATAAGTTGTTTCAAACTTAGAGACAAGCAGTGGGGTGAGGTTGGCTTTATATGGGGATGTCATGATGGTACATGAAATGAAATGCTATGAAAGGTGGGTGACCCATACATTAAGTACACTATTCAGTGAATGAGATTAAAAATTGAAATAGATTTGAAGAAGATATAGGAAACAAAATGGGCATTAAAGGGTAGAAATACTATCAGATAAGTGAGGGTAGCAAATCAATAACAGGAGAACATTGATACCCCACATATTGTTAGCAGTAGCAGAGATGGAGTACTAAACTCCTCACCTGGGGTGTAACGGCCCACATTTATCACGAAGAACACAAGTGGTATAAGTGAGGAGTTAGACCAATAATAATTGGGATGAAGCTTAAGAGAGCAGAGAAGGAAAGACCCTTTGAACGGGTGCAACGGTGGGCAGTGAGGAGTGTGCCCTGGGCTGCAACCCCTCCCTCATTTTCCTACTGAGGATGCTCCAGTCCCTATCGGATGGGTAAGAGGCTGCTGGATATCCCCGACTACAGCCCCAGGTTGCACAGACACAGCTGCTGATCCAGCTGACGTGTTCATCTCATTCGCAGCAGGGCACTGAAAGCCTTCATGGCATCACTAACCCTGGAGAGAGAAGAAAAATACGTGTTTGCATCCTGTTCCCCAGAATTTTTCATCCCATTCTAGGTAATTTCAGCCACAAATGAGAAACAATAGAAAACAAGACTTGATTTGAATTCCCAAGCTGAGACTGCAGCCTTGTCAAATTTCTTCCGCTGACAGTAATTTCTGTTTTCTTTTGAGTTTTTTTATTCCTTTGTCTGGTTTGAGCTGCCTGCAGAAAGGGAAGCAAGTCCAGTCAGAGGCTATTTCTGAGGTATTGCTTCTAATGGTCCAGCATTCAAGTCTGTTTACACTAGGAGGCACATGATCTTGTTAAAAAGGCTAACATGCTGCAGATAAAATCCTAACTAAACCCCTTAATTCTGTGGATGTTTATCTACTGTGGCGCTGAATTTACTGGGTAAAATCTGAGGTGTGCTATCAGTGATGCATTCAGGTTGTAATCTCTGCAGGAGAGGCAGCTGAGTTTTTTCTTTATGCAAATTGCTGACAATGTTAATGGCCACCAGCAAGGAACAAATAATCCTACTCGTAATGCCAGCACCAGTTTCCTGTCTTTATCACAACCCCATTCTTAGGAAAGAGTTGTAAACTGAATGTAACAGCCCCTCCCCTGCCCCCCATTTATGCAGAAATATTCCTCTTGCAGGCTTTAATCCAATTAAAAGCTTTTTTTTTCCTTTGCAGAGGCATCCAAAGAATAAGATGGTGTACCTAGGGACGCATGTGCATTATCAGAACTGTCTATTTGCATGTCTTTGTTCTTAACTTCTTTCATTTAAAAAAAAAAAAAGTTATTCCATCTGACTAGGAATTTTTAGCAGCAGAAATACAATTTGTACGTATAGTCGAGCTCCAGAATGTGGTCAGATGAGCAGCTGGACAGATTCTTGTCTCACAGCATTCAACCTGCTCACTAGCTGGGAATGCTTAAATTTCTGCCCGTCACAACCACTCCTGAGCTTGTATTACTGATCTGTTGTAATACAAAGGCTCATTGTCTGTCTTTATGGTCCAGCAAATTTGAAGATGCCATACTGATACTTACTGAAAAAAACCACTCTGCACCAATCCTGCTCACTTACTGATACAAAGAATCTTGTAGAAATAAAACTTTGAACAGCTTAAGTATTTAGAAAGCTTGAAACTTGTAAGGTGTTAAAGGGATAAAAGGGTTTAGATAACTGCCTAGTAGTAATTAGAAAAGAATGTGTCAAGGTTATAGGAGTAGTTAGAGATGTACCAAAGATAATACTTAGAACTAGATAACACATAGCTGTCCAAGGACAAGCCAATTAACTGGCAAAACACAGCCAAACAGAATATAGCAGTTAATTAGGAGAAAAAACAAACTCAGATAAAACTGATTTGGGGATTTTTTTACCAAAAAATAATTAAACAGAGCATGCTCCACAACAAAAGTTGAAAAGTTCAACTCCGAGGAAGACCTACAGCCTTCATCAAAATGCTGACAACCACCACAGCAACTGACTATGCATGAGCAAAAGCAAGGACTTAGGTAATGTCATGACGTCAATTGACAAGTTACTAAAGACTGCCCATGAGAGAAACAAGTCCTTTCTAAATGTATAAAAGCTTGTAACTTTAGATTGAGAGGTGAGTGAGTTTTAGGAGGAAAAATTCTTCCTCACTCCCAGAGCTGAATAAACTAATACCTGCCGCTCAAAAATGAAAGTCTCTGAGTAGTTTTTCAAAGCAGCCTTTCTCGGCATCATTACAGGAGGTCGCTCTCTGGGAGAGAGACTATTGGTGTTGGGATTATGCAGCTAAATGAGTAAACCCATCTGTTGTCATTACAATAGATAGTACTCTCCAACAGAAACAAAATGTTCAGAATTTGCTATATCTTACTATACTTCCTATGTAATGTCCGCAAAAGATTACCATTTTAGGTGATTAATAGTGATTTGCTGAGAAATGGATTGAAAAGGTTGTGGTTTATAAGAACAGCCTGAGTTGCTGTGATCTTATTTCTCTGCATGCATTTCAGCAGTACAGCAGCAGCTGAAGTACAGACTGAACTCTTAAATGTCTGTTTTGGTACCAGCAGCAAGACAGAATTTATTGCCTGCTGTCATTCACTAACCACATACATTTAAATATTAGAAAGTACCTGAATATGATCATCAGTGTAAATTATCTAAAGGAATGTAGTTAAAATAGTTTTGTGGTAGCTCTACAGTATGTCAGTGTCACTGAGAAGACTGTTAGGAAGACAGAATGGAGTTAATGAAACACCA